>WURV02168495.1:1254-14632 GCA_011762755.2 Epimenia babai
GTCAATCGTATTTCGAAATATCTCTGTGAGTGACAACGTACCATACGTAACCCTTATTAGCAGCCAATTACGTGTCATAAGATTTCACATTTCCTTTAATTATGGTGCTTTGGGAGCAAACAAATGCGTTATTTATGGACGCACATGTCAGTGTATCAATATCACTCGATTTGCCAGGGCTCCCTGAACATCGCTCTGACTCACCTGAATGATTTGCTGTTATAGTCTTGAAGGCCTCAAAATGTCTCAGTGAATGACGAGAATGGTTTGCTATTATAGTTTTGTAGGCCTCAAAATGTCTCTATGAATGACGGGATTGGTATGCTATTATCGTCTTGTAGGCCACCAAAATGTCTCAGTGAGTCAGTTACTGACAATAGTTGGGTGCTATGATAGTTTTGTCGGCAACCAAAGTTTTCTCGGTGAATAATGGGATTGATTCTTATCATAGCGTCAAGGTGTATCATAAGATACTTATACGATGAAAAGATGGAAATAAAAGCATAGAAAAAAGTATAGCTCTGATGGGATTATAAGATGAGTCTGCCATTACGATCTCTTCAGCCCCCACAGGTTGAACAATATCGGTCTCTTATTGTAGAGTTTTGCAGAACCTCAAAGCGCCAAAACGTCGTAATGGCTGACGACGTTGGTTTGCTGCTGTAGCCGTTTACGTCAAGGAAATTGTAGGTAACCGATACCTAAGCAGACCAGGATGTGGATGGGCGATTATTCATGTACTGTCAGCGATTGAAGCTATCCAGACTAGTCACATGCCCTTCCCCGGATAAGCAGTAAAACGACTGGGAATAGCGTAGGATGTAAACGGACACACCTTCCGATCTGTGGCAGAGGGTTATGCATCAGCAGACATCGGCACCGTTAAATGAAACATAAAAACGCAATCTATCGCTATTTTGTTTGCGACGCTAAATGTTACTTGCACTTCCATTATCGGTTATCTCATTATACACATAGAAACTTCACACTAGCCATTATCAATACAATTCTTTCTCCATATTTCAAGCTCGAAAGTCTTGCCTATTTTATATAACGAAAGCACGGAGGAGTACCTTGACATGAAACGAACAGCGTTGATTGGGGTGAAATCAATCTTCAATACGTCGTTGAAACGTCTTTTGATGATACACCGAGGTTTGTTTTATGTCCTATACGCTTATTCCGACACACTTTAAACGATCATGTAAAAGGCGAATAGAGATGAAATGTCACTTGGAGTGGCCTTTCGTTTAAGCGAATTTTACGCAGAATTTAACGACATTTTTTATCGTACTCGTTAATTAGCCGTTGAGGAAATGCCACTTTCAGGGCGGTAGACCTCGAAGACAATCAGCAAACGGGTAGGCAGACGGGCGAGTGGGCAGACAGACAGACATATTAAGGTCCTACTTGATGTTTCGTGACAAATGGTGACGCATATATGACAGACATCGTTCGATAGAAGTGTACATTATCATAGCTAATACGGACAGCAGCGAGTGCTGACACGGCGCCTTCTTCAGTCTCAAATATAGTGCGGATTTACGTAATATCAGACTGAATTTTACGCCTACACATGTTTGAACCGCTTTTTCGCCCTTTTTGTGTGAATGACTTTCTTTAGAGGTATGTAGTTGTTTGTGATAAGCGAAGCCTCCATGATAAATGTCTACGGCAAATCTCCATAGAGAGGATATTTACATTGGGCAACAAAAATAGCAGTTTATTTCTGTTGAACTTGGGAGTCGGCCGGGTTTACATTAGACAAAGTTGTTTGTAACAGCTACGTGTCTCCATGTTACTTGAAATGCAACGCCATCAGCGTCTTGACAGTTGATGTTGAAACCGCAAGATAATACCATAGGCATTTCAGTTAAATTCTCCGGCTGTCATTTTCTAGAGACAAATCGTATTCAATTTAAATTATTTCTATATACATTGCGACAATATACAAGGCGTTGTAAATATACATGTCAATATATGTAAATTTCCAGGTGTAAAATCGATCGCAAATGTCTATCACACTACTGTATGTTATATAAAAACTAAAAATACCAATAATTATCGTGAAATGTTAGTTGTCTTTATTGGTCTTTATGTATTTACTGTGCGCCCTTTTACCGATTGTGAAATCTCGCATGAGTCATGGTGTGTTTTATAATACATTTCGATGAAAACCTCAACAATAGTATTTGGACAAGTATATAAATATGTATTATTTTAATCATATACTTACACGAATAAAATTCCTTATTTTATAAAGTAAAGATATTACGTTGAATGGTGTTTTGCAATACTGGGTTATTGGCGCATGTCGAGTAGTTTATTAAGGGGGTGGTTTGTTAAGCTGACCATATATTATGGTCCGGGTGTGTCTGTAGTAGTGAGTTAAGATCAAAACTTGTTGCCTCTATGATCGTTACCCATCGAAAGAGCTTGATTATACTGTGGATGACAAGGTGATGTGGAATATGGTTAGATTCCCGTTATTATAGTTGAAAATCACCGTCGTTGTAACTATTGAGTTTCGGCAGACAATTGACCATCGTAAATTCCCCTCACTCTGAATGCCGACAGCCTAAATGCGTCACACACTTCACTAAAGCTCGATGAGTAATCACTGCTCATAGTGACATACATGGCGAAATTTGCGCAGTCGTAACGCCATCAGAGACGGTTTTATCAGCATCTCTAACAGCCAGGTCAGACGGAAGTCGTCTTTCCATTAACATAACCACATTAGAAGGACTACCACGACCCAAGCGGGATTTATAATATACTTGGAAGTGACCGATATGATGGCCCAGTTCTGTCGCCCTTGGCGCTGTCTTGGAACGTGACTCCAAAATGTCTGCCGCGCCGATACGAACGGAAGACAACCTCGGAGCTTTGAATAGTTAAATTCGCAGCATGTCACAAAGCAACCGACTTAATAAACTAACACCCAATAAAGAATTGGCTTAGCCAATTTTGTAAAGGACTAAATATGTGCCACAATATCACGAATCACATCGTTAATCGCTTTTACTAATTGACTGTATGACCGTCATAGACTTAATAAAGACAGCGCTCAACGATATAAAAATGGCCGAAGTAAAGTGGCATTTTAACTTACACGTATAGAGGACACATATTCACCATGCGCGACAAAACACATCGGCTAGGGTCCTGATCCTTTGTGGGCTAAATAACATGAAAAGTCAAGATATGTGAATAAAATTTACTCTCAAGCCTAAGGGAGGCCATTTTGATATTAGAACGAGAAGACAACAAGGAGACTGCCTGACATCAAAATCAAGAGGCCAAAGAGACCTGAAAATACCCATTAAGATACACACTAAAATACAGATTTGTGGATAAACCTTTCTGAAATCACTCCTAATTCCTTAAATGCAGATGCCCTAACTAGATCTGAATGAGACCTACACAAACAATATCCGTCAAATGGCAGACCTTTGCAGTGAGCGGACATGGAGATCAAGATTTTCAAATAACAATATTGATAGAAATTACCCCATTTACTCCAATGACGAGATGCTGAACAAATCTCAAAGATACTAACCAAAAGATAATATCTTCCGAATGGCAGACCTCCGCGATGAATGGTTCTCGAGAAAAATTATTCGACATATCCGAGAGTGTGATGATGCCCAGACAATCCGGTCGGTCAAAATAGTCCGGGGCTCAACCAGACTTAAAACGGTTTCACGTTGACCCGCTCACACAACAAAAGGGTAACTACTTCATCTTCGAACAAGTTAACCCGAATGTCAGCCTTATATTGGGACTTTGTTCTGGTCGTAAGCCAATAAAATATTTATCTTCCAACGAGACAATATTAATTTGTTTGCTGAATTTCGATTTCATGGGATTCAAAAGACTCTCATTGATGTTTAAAAAATAGTATTTCAAATTGGGGTAGAAAAAGTTTTGCATCCGCCACGTAAAATTATATTCTAATTTTAAACCAAACGTATTAAAAATGATAATAAGTTAAAAATATTGAATGAATACAATAATGAAATACATTTGTATTTGTAGATCATCGTATAACATTTGCGATACAAACCTTAGGCGAAGACACGTATGAGTAATGAAGTCACGAGAACGACATTATTACTTACGAGGACATCTGAGAGCACATAAAAAAACCACGTCACCAATCGACAGCGCATTGAACATTTACCTGTGCGTATCGAGTTTTGTTTATTTATTGGGATTTTCTTGTCGACCGTACAATGTGCCAAATAGTGTTGGAACAAACGCAAAGTAACTGCAGCAAGCGGTTGGCCTGTTGCTGAGAAAATTCGCTAATTTTTTAATTCACGCGATACACTCTGTGCATGCTTTTTTGTGCACACCTTATAATTTATTCAACAGTGACACTATTGAACAGTGAAATATTGCCGTCTTTTATGTTAAGCTCCGTAGAAATGTCAGGGGGCGCAGCGATGTTGTAACTAATGTGTCATCAATCCAATCGTTGCAATTCATTATTTACAGAGAATGAAATCGGTTGCAGATAAAGGCATCATGGCGATCGGTTGCAGATAAAGGCATCATGGCGATCGGTTGCAGATAAAGGCGTCATGGAGATCTTTCTCTTTAACCGTCCATTATTATCTTTTCGCCGAGCCCAAAAATGTAACGAAACTGGTGATTTAGCACAAAGCATTCCCGACCATAATGCATTGCAGATTGCATAACGGGCAACCACGTTAAATAATAAAATGAATATAGGAACGACAAATTCCGAGATCAATCAAGTGGAAGGTGGGTCCGGAAGTGGCCAAATACCCGCATACATCTATTCTCTAACGATTGCAATTTAAACAGTTTCATCGCATCGAGTTTTCTTCCATCTTTGGGTTCGTTCTCGCGTAAAACATGTGTTTTTAATCAAGCATTTGTTCGCCCGCCGTAAATGACGCACGCCTGTCAACGCTTATGGATCGAGTCGTAAATTTCGTGATAAACGACACTTACACATAAGCCTGATCGAGACATCCAGTTACAACATCGATCGCGTCTCGCAACGTTGTTGCATTTCCGTCAACACACGACTTCAATTTCGAGTCGTCACGCGATTTGCCAATAACAGAACGGGTTTCCGTTGTATAAAAGCTTCTCCGTAAAATCGTGTCCGGTCGACTCGCCAGGGATCGCCGCAGCTATATTTACCCCCACGTCTACAATAGAGTCGGTAAGTGAACCCAGCTCGAAGATAAGCTTTTAACACCCTCCTTCATTATGCCCTCTCGTCAATTACGGCCGCCCTAATCACTGGCCGTCGACACGCCTATAGATATCCGCGGATATCAACAAACTTTGCGTCACGTCACCGTTCTTGATTTATTTCCCAGTTGATTTGACATATACTCCGCTTTTTTATACGTTAAGAGCCAATCATTTGACGTGATTAATTAATTCGATGAATATTTTAACGCACTCGATTTCAGCCCTCTTTTTCCCACACCTCATTTAAAAGACAATATCTCATGCGATTACGGACGCCCCGCCGTTCCCCAACATCGCTGTTTCATTGCACACGTGTCACCAGATAGGTTTATCTTCCCGCGAAGGCACAAAAGACTTTTATTCGTCCTCCTGAATCTTGCCTATTTTCATTAATCTCCCCAAAGACTCTCCTCGGATAACATTCAATCTTTTCTATATCAACCTACTGTATTCAGCACCGTACACCGGTGCACCGTATCATCGTACAGCGGTGTACAGTATGGTCGTACGTTATTTTTACTAATGCGTGCCTAATAAAGCGACGCATTAGTTTGTTGGAAGATTGTAAGACGAAAGCGACAAACCTTTCTACCTACAGTAAATCACTTTTAAACAAGATGTTAACTCTATAGACTCTGGACATTTGTTGTGTATAGGCCTACTTAGCCGGATGCTTCTGGCAACTCGACCGTTAAACAGGCATAAGCATTAGCTCTCTACCCAAATCGCGAGGAAGCTGACCACGTCATCATCCCGCTAAATACTAAGGATCAAACGAGATTGCCTGCTCAAATCGATGATGAACGAGACACGCGACGATTTTGGGCGACTTATGGAACGATCGAATCGTGTTCTTGGATCATACCTTATCGTTTTCGACATATTATTACATATTTCGTTGTTATGGAGGAGTCCTTATAGATAGCCGGAACAGCCGTCTGGCATGTCAAATGATTTTGTCATTATTTGAGAGATTTTATGCCAGCAGATCACATATTCCCGTAATGGCTACGCCTAAACGTACATCTGACAACATTCGCTGTCTCATATCGCTAGAGTGTCCAATTAGATAAACAGACACTTAGAATCGGGAGATTGCGCGTTGGCTAATTGCCGCAAACGTCCTTGACACTGTCGATTATTTCCGACTTCTCACGTTGTTAGTCGATGAAACTAGATTGCAAGGTACGTTAAATCAACTAATCCAGTGAGAATGTTACGATTGATCGATCATAACGAACATATCATCGCTTTTTGGTAAATTAGAGTATGTATCCTTTAAAAGAACACTATATCTGGTAGCAGGGGGACAGCCTGCACTTCTTGACAAAAATAACAATATTTACGGTAGTTATAATGTCACTATATAATTGTGTCGTTACGTCCATCGCCACTCCACTTTTTTTCACACAAAAATAACTATTTCTACGAGCCAAACTGATGTAATTCTATAAAAAAATTGCACAGTACTTATTCAACCATATTAATCTGACATAAATTAGAGAGACTCGGCATCATTCACTCACGGCTACGTGATCGTGTTACCCCAACGTTCATTTATCCAAATAGCTGTAGGAATGACTGGGCAGTTACTATAGCGCTTACTATTTGCATCGGCGTGACAGGGCCAACATCAATAAAATATTTTTGTGGTTAATTAGCATTGTGAATATCCCAGAATTTCTTATTAGGTTTAACAAGCCCTAATGACTATGTAAGGTCACAGTCGATTTAGGTGGGCTCATTTTACTATGGTCATTACAGAAAATAGTACAAAGTACGGTTATTGGCTAATGTTCTCACATACAACATTTAAACATACTGTGACATACCGTGAGTTGGTACGAGATTCTGAAATAATGAACAACCAAACGATTTACTATAACGATATGTAACCACATAATTTAACAAATGCAATCATAACACATGTCTGGCATATTAAGATAGATCCATACACCTTTTAAGGACTTCAATGCTATTGGAAGTGGTCATTTTTCATTTTTATAGCTGCTGCCATTTGCTTATTTATCACCAATCAACTTTCTAGAATTATGGGTGAAATAATTTGGAGCAAGTAATTAATTAGATGAATTTAATACTTAATAATAATTAGCCGACTTATAATTAGTCCATTAACCAGAGTATGTTCTTAAATAATAATTATCATAATCAGTTGTAGTAGTTCGCACAATGTATATTGTATATCAAATACACAATCACCGATGAACAATACTAAGCCTAAAGTATATATAATATAAAGTACATACTACCGTGCCTTTGTTAGTTACACATTCGCTCACAAACACCACACAACCAACTGGCCTCTCCCAGGAACTTCATGAGAACCAAACTTTATCCGCCCAGCAAATTAGCATACATGGCTCCATATCTTTATTTCGCAATATAAACATATTAGAAACACTAACCACATCCTTCTCCTATGGCAGGTTAATTGCGTGCATTCTAGTGCTTTTATCTTCATCGCTGGAGCAGCCAAGTAATGCTATACAAGTTGTAATGCTGCAGGTGATGAAATATCACCCCATAGGATACACAGAACACTACAGAATGCTACATAATGCTGTAATATATTCTCCATAGGAGATCATAAATGCACAAATCTTCGTATTTACGATACCTTTTAGTGTATTGGGTTTCTGAGGGAAAAATGCACAAGTCAAATTCAATATTGTTTCTACGCCAAGTTAACTTATATAGCATATTAAAATGTTTATATACTTTTAATATAATAGTCAGTGGATTAAAAGGTAATTGCCATATTCTAACATACATGCGTGTATATAAACATACTTTAAACGGGGTTTTGCTAAGTTTAATCAAAATGAAATTTACGCACTTCTTTCAAAGAGTCCTTCAATTTTAGTCTAAATATATTACTAAGTAATTATGGCCATTCGAAACCCCCAAGTTGCTTTGGCATCAGAGTCGACACAACAAGGAATTGAACGAATGTATATGAGGTCGTAGGAAACCTCAACCTGCTGTGGTATTAGAGTGGACACAATAACTAATTGACCGAGTATATACGAGGTCGTGCGAAACCTCGCGTTGCCGTGGCATTAGAGTGGACACAATAACCAATTGACCGAGTATATACGAGGTCGTGCGAAACCTCGCGTTGCCGTGGCATTAGAGTTGACATAACAAGTAATCGACCGCGTGAATGAAGTCGTGCGAGACATCGAATAACGCTGGAATTAGCGTCGACAGAACCACATTAATTACGTGGAATTAAGACTGTCGTATCGCTTGCACGATCTGCCGAGGAAGCAATCCGAAGTGAATGCAGATAGCGCCCGAGCACGGCCATTAAAGGACGCGCAGATAGCGGTTGTAATTTATATGAACCTGCATATCGCCGGAGCATGTCGCTCGTCGCACCGTCCGTCATCTGTCATTCGTCTGACGGTGAGATGGGCGAGATGGGCAAACAGTCGTCAAGCAATACGGCCCCCTGTCGCTCATACCCGTCCGGTTGAAAATTATATGTGAAGAATGTGCGCGGGTAATTATAGACCGGTAGTTTCCCACAAGCGTAACCTTTACTGGAGGTGTTCTCTGTGAAGATAATTGCCAATCGGTCGTTTTGTGAGAGGGATGGAGAGAAGGGGAAGTGGAAGGGAGAAAAGCGAAAAGGTGGGAGAAAGGGAGGGAGTGCGAGAGGGATATGAAGGGAGGGAAGGCACGAGGAAGAAGGAAAGAGGGCTTACAAAAGTGCTGAATAAAAGAGAAATCAACAATAAACGGTTGTCTTCCAAGAGATTTTGCTATTCTGCCATGGGACAAAGAAAATTCGTACTTTCAGCGAAGGTAGACGCCCAGCTAGGTTTCCCGATATAAACGAATATATTTGTTTGCTGAAAAAAGAGAAATCAACAATAAACGGTTGTCTTCCAAGAGATTTTGCTATTCTGCCATGGGACAAAGAAAATTCGTAATTTCAGCGAAGGTAGACGCCCAGCTAGGTTTCCCGATATAAACGAATATATTTGTTTGCCGAAAAAAGATAAATGAACAATAAACGGTTGTCTTCCAAGAGATTTTATTATTCTGCCATAGCACAAAGAAAATTCGTAATTTCGGCGAACATAGACGGCCAGCGAGGTTTTCCGATATTTCAGTAATTTGAATTATTGGCCAAGGTGGTCGCTACGTAGTCTATGATATAAATAGCTACATACTTTATTCAATAGAATAGATGGAAAAGTACAGGCAAACCGGATCCACACTCGGTTAACTGGTCATGAAGTGGGGTGGATTGCGGTTAACAAACCATGAGAAACACTGGGTATTATGGCTCCCGATAACGTCGCCCCGCGTGCCCACGTGTCGTCGTAACTACCGGTCAGACGCGATCGATGTTTTCCAATCAGGATTTACCGCTACATCACCGGCCAACCACTGACCAGTGACAAGCAACCGACTGACCAAGTATATAGTTAGGGACTACGGGGGCGGTCTCGCGTGATAATGACGTTAGATGGCGATCTCACAATTAGTGTGACTGGAACAACGTCGCCCCGGGGTCCGTTACCCAATGGTATCCAGTATTATTTTTCTATTTCATAAGAGAAATACAATAACGTTTTAAAGCGATGGGCCACATTAGCATTTCGTTGTCGAGAGTTATTTCGAAAATCTTATCGATGTATTATTATTATAACTATTATTTTAAGAGGTTTGCAAAAAGACTATCTTGTAATTAAGATAGTCTTTTATTTGTCTATTATTTACACAGTCCGTTGCCCTCTGTTAACTAAACTGCCAAACTATATACAATCGAGAAACAAAAAGAAAAAAAATAGAATAGCGAAGCGAAGAATATTGCGCAGTAATATATGAAATGTAGTCATAACAGCATTTACGATGTGATATTTTGGCAGTTGCATATCAACTTAAGTGGTGTAGGCCAATATCGCTGAATACGGTTAGTATAGGAGGTGAAGATAAAGTTGTTTTTTGAAAGAGAATAGAGATGTACAAGATTGGATGTTCGTTGGAAGTTGGTTGTAGAAATGAGGACCTAGGCTGAACAACGCATGCTGACCTACAGCTTTGTTAGTACGTGGCTGGTCGACTGGAGGGTTAGTACGAAGGCGATATCGAGATTGTGTTTGAAGATCTGTGTATATCAATCGATAAAAACCGAAATGACCTTCTTAGTGCATTTTATGGTTTATTTATTTATAGACGTTTACACACATCCCTAAAACTACATAATATGTTCACTGTGTCAAACTGGCTGGCTGTATATCACAATATCGCCCATCGCTAAACACTCAATTTACCCCTTTTCTGCTGAAACTCGAAACCGTTTCACTTACTGTATGTCAAGTAAAACGATCTAGGAGAACGAGAGTTAAATCGTATTGAAAAGATATTAATAAATACTCTTGATGAAACAACGGGCTGAAGTGTAAGGTACAAACGTACAGTATAATGTCCGGCTAACGCAGCGGTTAAAACGGCCAATATCGCGCGCATGACAAGGTGTTTGTAGACGCACAAGCCAAAAACGGCCAATATCGAGCGCATAACAAGGTGTTTGTAGATGCACAAGCCAAAAACGGCCTATATCGAGCGCTCATAAAGCGTTTGTAGACGCACGAGCCAAAAACGGCCCGATATCGAGCGCGCATAACAGGGCGTTTGTAAACAAACGAGCCACAGTGTAGCACATAACCTGGAATTTGTTAACGCACAAGACATCACGGTCAGTATGAAGCTTGGATTACATGCCGTTTGTAAATCACTAGCGGTAACGGTTAATATAAAGCACCAATTAAACCCACATATAATCCATAGGGTCTTGTAATATGACCCACATTTGCTTCGCCCGTGATAGAATTATCCACCGCTCAATAAGGGTGTGGCAAATCACGTGATTTTTTATACACATCTAACTATTCATCGAAGTTGTTTACCGGTATTTTGTACCGTTATTTGCAAAATAATAGCTAAATGCGAACACAAATATCTTAAACGCTGTTATTTTTATATACCGATCAATATTTCCGTAGGAGAACGGTAAAGACAGCCTGGCAGCGTTGGCGTTTATGGCTAAAGGTATGTAAGACAAGACCGCATTGTACAAATAACTGGGACACATTGAAGCGTTTAAACGGCTTTAGGCTTAGGCTGTATCAGGTGTGTGGGTGGTCGACCGGCAGTGCATCTGAGCGCGTCCGTGTGTATAAGTTTGTGTTCTTGCGTATATGTGCACTTGAAATTTTCGGCCACAAAACGAGGAAAGAGGTTTTAATAATTACACAGCCCCTCTCTTCTCTGAGGATCAAAAGACAATTCTGCGACCGAAGTCGCGATCCTTGGAGTATTCCGGCTTGATTGAATTCGTGGGGGGAAATCAAATAAAACTCCTGTTCGGCTTTCGGTGTATAATTTTCACACTTTTCAAGTGGGTTTATTTCCCTGAACGAACTGGGTGAGTGCTTACGTGTAGAGACAATGTGCGCTACACACGCAATTCATTGATACATCCCCAACTACGTACGCGCACCGCGACCTGTGACACGAATCTATCGAATAAATTTGAAAGTTCGATCCAAAAATTTATAATGCTGAAAATGTTTTAAAAGTAAAGCACAACATTTATAGACTGAGTTTATTTGCCAATAAAGGCTCTCAGATGCGGTTCACAATGAATGTTCATGGTAGTTATGTTCAGCGAATATACAATACTTTCGACACTCGCATACCACCCGGTTAAAGATATCAAGAATATACCCTTTTGGAGACGAGTTAACTACAGCAATCGCGCATAGATGACTTGCTAAGCATCATCGCGTAAAAGTTGATCAAGTTTTCAAAACCGCGACCTCTCGGTTACGAGTTCAGTGCACCTACTATTCGACATTCTGCTTCCCACTGTTTCCACGCGTATATTTAGCACGTTATACACGACTTCGGGATCACTGGCCAATACTACCTGCGGCGCTCTTCATGCAAAAAAATCCAGTCTACCCATAAGGGTGTGGGTAGCAGCGTGGCTATTGTAACCGCTTCTATCATCTGACGTGACTGGGTTTCCGATTCTCCCGAAATGTACCTCTGCGCTTATCGTCCTCTTCATGTAAATTATCATTAGCTATCACCGACTTAATAATAATCATCATTTTTTTGTTTTTGATGTCGTGAATATCCATATACATACAGTGCATATACAGAACTGTCTGCTATGATCAAATACGCCATTTACAATGACAATAATATATGGCCTACAGCAATTTCATGATATATAATGAGGTATCAATGTGTAAAATACTGTTTTTGTTGATATTGTAAAATCGAGATTCAGAAGTCATTTACAAAAGCAGGTCAGTGCCAACTGCCAGTCGACCTCTCCCGTCTGATACCAATGTAGATACAGTCATTATGTTATCGTATTAAGTCTGGAGAGTGGTTATTTTGGATTAAAAGATCGATCACTGATTCCGATACAAATAACCTTGGTAATAAATTATTTTTGTTAATAAAGACGGACAGGTAAATCAAATCTGATTTCATTATTAGCGTTGGATATCAAAAACCAGATAGATTTTCTTAAAGTGATTCAGTTACAAAGCCTTTGTCAGCGCTATATGTTCAGTTAAATCAGGCCAACATTACTGATTAGTCTTATTTCAATCTTGTAATTTTCATCTGTGAATGCCTCCACTCATCCTTGCTGTTTGTGTAGTTTGTATACGTCAGATATTATAGATGTATTGTATAAATTCATCAATAAATCTATAGAAAATGTTTCACTTTGAGCTCGCTGTACTCCCACAGTCTGTTGGCCAGGTCAGAATCGCGCGCTTTCGGTACCAACTGCTCGGGTTCACACCGGACGAAATAACTGCCACTCAAATGTTCGATTCCCGGAGCGATGGCGCAGTAGACTGTCGTCTGGCAGCCCTGATTGGGCGTCATGCCCATCCGCAATTTAAACCTGATGTATGGTCTGGTAAATCTGTTAATACCCCTGACCTTCGAATCGCGTTTCGGAAGAGTTGTGTTAACTATTCCAGGATTGACTGCAAACACAGAAATTCCTCTTGACTTCACTCGCTGACTGAGCTCATGGACGAAGAGACAGTTCATGAGTTTCGTGTTGCTATAT
>WURV02168506.1:0-14632 GCA_011762755.2 Epimenia babai
GGCTTCGAGGACATCACGTTTGGCGGCGGGATGGGGGCGTTGGATGGGGCGGGCGGGCGGTAGTCGCGCGAATGTTAAGAAAGCGACGAAAAGTAACCGGGTTCAGTACGCCGGTTTCGTTGTTACGCCGGCGGTGTGGCGCCGCAGAGCGCGGCGAGCATCGAGACGACCGCGCGGCCGTACGGTTTGCCGTGTTGCCAGTCGCCGCCTTCGCAGCCGCTGCCGCCGATGTCGATGTGGGTGAACGGCAAGGGGGAGTCGCTGTCGTTGCCGTGGCTGTCTAGGCCGGCGGCCATCACCAGGAACGCGGCCGGGAACTGGTGGCCACGTGCGGTCATCGAGCTCGGCGCGTTGTTGCAGCTCAGCACATCGTCGGCCTTGGTCTTGCCGGCGATGAACGCGTAGTCCTCGCGGCGCAGTCGCGAGACTTCCCACGGATCGCCGAGCGCATCGCCGGCTGCTTCCAGGGACTCGGACGTGCGTTGCTTGCGCGCGGGACCGTTGTCGAGGCCGATGTTGTAGTCACCGACGGCGCGGCCGGCGTGGCCGGTCAGCGTTGCGACGGTGAACAGTTCGGGTGCCGCGGCCTTCTTCGCCTGCACGCGCAGGTGCGACAGCAGGTCGGCGAGCACCAGGCGACCTTCGGCGTCGGTGTTGCCGATGCGCACACGGCAGCCGGCGTGGCTCTCGATGATCTCGTCGGCGACGAACGCGTCGCTGCCGATGCTGTTGCGAACGCAGCCGAGTTCGGCGATCAGGTGCACGCCCTTGAGGCCGAGCTTCGCGGCGGCGAGCACGACGCCAGCGGCCGCAGCGGCGCCGCCCTTGTCGCGCGACATGCCGGCCATGTGGCCGCCGACCTTCAGGTCCGCGCCGCCGGTGTCGTAGGTCAGGCCCTTGCCGGCGAGCATGATCGTGCGCGTGATCTTGCCGGTCGGCTTGTGTTCCATGCGCACGACGCACGGGCGATGGCGTGGCGTGGCGAGCGATGCGCGCCCGACGGCCATCAGCAACGGGTAGTCCTTCTCGAGCTTCTTGACGTCCTTGTTGACCGAGACCTTCACCGGCGTGTTCTTGCACGCGGCCTGCACGTAGGCGGCGAACTTCGGCGGCGCCATGCGTTCGGGGTTGGTGCCGCACAGATCGCGCGCCAGTCGCACGCCGCTGTCGACGGCGTCGACCCAAGCCGCAGCTTGCTTGGAGAACGAACCACCGAGAACGGCGACGCCGATCTTCTTGACCGGCTCGACCTTGTTGGCGCCGAGCGACTCACGCGCTTCGAGCGGCTGCCACAGGCCGCCGACGGCACCGAGCGCCGTGATCGCCGCGGCGTCCTTGTAGGTTGCACCTTTCGGCGGCGATTGCAGCAACAGCAGTGGCGCCTTCGCGCCGGCGTCGCGCGCGCGCTGCATGCCGGCGCTGGCTGCCTCGGCATAGCGGCGAACGTCGTCGAAGTCGCGCGACACCGGCCCGGTGGGGGCGACGACCAGGCGCGAGCCCGCGAGGCCCGGTGCGGCGGCGAAGTTGACGGCGCCGTTCGCGCTCGCGTCGGCGCTGGCGAGTGCTTTCAGCGCGGCGGCCAACGGCTTGCACTTGGCCTTAAGCGGGTCGTGTCCGACCAGGACGACGGCGTCGAAGCCGCCGCCAGCGGCGACAGCGGAATCAGGAGACGAGACAGCAACAGTGCGCATACAGGCATCGTGCAAGTGCGTTCGGTGCCGGGCAACAGTGGTTTCTCGCGAGGATGCGCGACGAGTGCGGATTCGAGTTGGCTCCGCGAACGATCAGATCTCGGTCGGGAGTGACGACGCTCGATGTGCGGACCAGGTGCCACGCGATGCAGGCACCTCGATGTAGCCCTGGTCAAATTGATGGTGGTGCGCTGGGATCTTCCAGGTGCCCTGCACCTTCTCCTGATCCTCGCTGAGCGTGCCGCGATACACGATGATGTGGGCAGCGGCATGCATGCCCGTGAGGTCATGGCGTTCGAAGTACTCGTGCGCAGGGAGCGTCTGGCCTTCTTCGTCGGTGACGTAGCCGACGGGCATCGTCTTGACGAACTGCATCTTCGCCCCGCTGCGGCGGCCGTGCACCAACCCGCGCTCCGGTTGGCCACCTTTCGAAGCGTCGTCGCGAACGTAGCCCCGGATCGAACCGCGGCTGATGATCGCACCAAGGCCACTCTCGGTCAGGCTCAGCCGAAACGGCACACTCTTGCCGGCGAGCGTTTCGTAGCCCTCGCCGTAGGTGTACTCACCCTCCCAGGTTCCCGTGAGTCGCATCGCGCGGCTAGGACAGGTCGGCCGCGCCGGGTCCTTCGTAGCAGGCACGCCCCGCGCAACACTGCTTGGGCGCGACGATCTCATCATCGGGGCCGACCGGTGTGCACGTCTGCGCGCACCAGTAGTAGCCGTCGCCGGGCTCTTCGCGATCGTCGTAGACGACCTCGGCCATGCCGTGCGTCAGGATGTGCTTGATCATCAGCGACGGGCACGCGTGCTTCGGCATCAGGTCGGCGTGTGTGATCTCGGGCTTGTCGTTGTGGTTGCTCATCGGATCACCTCGTTGCCTCTTCGAGAGCCGCGCGCACGACCGCCTTGCCGATCGTCAACTTGAACGCGTTGTGGGCGAGCGGCGCAGCGCCGGCGAAGGCGGCTTCGCTCACGCGCTGGAACAGCTTGCGGCTCGGCTCCTTGTCGACCAGCATGGCCGCCGCCTGCGGACGCGGCAGCGGGTTGGGGGCGACCGCACCGAGCACCATGTTGGCGCTGGTGATCTTCTGGCCGTCCATCGTCACGCGCAGCGCGCATGCCGTCGTTGCCCAGTCGAAGCTCTGCTTCTCGCGGCTCTCGGTATAGGCCGTGCGCACGTTGTCTGGTTGCTTTGGGATGTGGATCGCCGTGACGATCTCGCCTTCTTCAAGCGTGTGCTCGGGGTTCTGTGCGCGCGGTTCGCTGGGGAACAGCTCGCTCAGTTTGCGGCGTTGTTGTTGGTCCTTGCCGCGCACGCTGCGCACCGTGCTGTACTCGGCGTCGAGTGTCAGCAGCGGTGGTGCCAGGTTGCTCGGGTGCACGCGAACACAGTCCTGCCAACCCATCACCGCGTGGTAGCGGTTGTTGCCGGTCATCGCCAGGCAGGTCGGCCCGCGGCCGCCGTGCAGGCAATGGAAGGCCTCGCTGCGCACATACCAGCAGCGCGTGAATTGCAGGATGTTGCCCGCGACGGTCGCCCGGTTGCGGATCTGTGGCGTGGCGGTGGTGGCTGCCGATTGCAGCAGGCTTCGGAACGCGTCGCCGCGCAGGGCCTCGTGATCCTGCAATTGCTTGAGCGTGGTCATCGCGCCGATCGTCACCTCGTCGTCGGTGACGGTCACGCCGCTGAGCTCTTGCTTCAGCGGCAGTAGGTTGACGATTTGTTGCGGCGTTTGCAGCCGCTCCTTCATGCGGTCGACGACGTCGATGCCGGCACCTTTGACGATCGTGTCCGCTTCCGCGGCCGACGCGCCGGCTTCCGCCAACGACTTCGGCTGAACGTACGTGAATGGTTTCATTGGTAGTTCCTTGGTCGTTGGGATCAGGCGTTGGAGAGGGCTTGCAGCACCTTCTCTGGGGTGATGGGCAGGTGGCGCACCGGCGCGCCGATTGCGTGGAAGACCGCGTTGGCAACCGCCGCGGCGGATGCCGTTGCGGGTGGCTCGCCAAGGCCGGCGGCGCCGACGTTGCTGTGGCCATTGGCCACCGAGTGCATGTGGCACTCGAGTTCGGGCAGGTCCTTGGTGCCGGTGATCTTGTAGCGCAGGAAATCGCCGTTGAGCATGCGGCCGCTGCGCGCGTCCATGATGCGTTGCTCGTGCACGGCGTAGCTGACGCCTTGGATCATCGCGCCGATCACCTGGCTCTCGGCCTGCTTCTTGGCGATCACGAGCCCGCAATCCTGGATGCCGAACATGCGCGTGACCTCGACTTCGCCGGTCCAGGTGTCGACCTTGACCTCGGCGAACTGCGCGCCGCAGACGCCGCGATGGAACGAGCGGCCGCGGTAGTTCGGGTAGCGTTCGCCGCGCACATCGATCGGGTTGGGGCCGATCAGCTTGCAGGCGTCCGTCCACGACAAGCTGGCGGTCTTGGTGCCGACCTTGCCGTCGCGACAGGTGACATCGTCGACCGGAACACCGAGGTGGTTGGCGACCAATTCGATCAGTTCGAGGCGCGCCAGGTGGGCCGCGTGGCGGATCGCCGGCGCGACACTCGGCGTGGTCGTGCTGCCGCCCGATGCCGGACCGCTCGGGTCCGAGGTGTGCCCGGTCATCGCTTTGACCTGGCTCGGCGCGACGCCGAGCTCTTCGGCGGTGAGCATCGTCATCACGGTCTTCAGGCCGGTGCCGATGTCCTGCGATCCACTGCGCGTCTCGACGCTGCCGTCCTGGTGGATGCGGCAGGTGCAGCCGTGTCGTCGGCGACCACCGTGGTTGCCGAGGTTGCCCCAGCGCGCACTCGCCAGGCCAACGCCGGTGCGGTAGCGCGCCTTGTTGTCCTGCTTCTGCGCGCGCTTCTCGGCCCAGCCGAACTGCTTCGCCGCGAACTTCCACTGGTCGACGCGCATGTCTTCATGATCGTTCGCCAGTCGCAGATCAAGTGGGTCGATGCCGGCGCTGGCGGCGAGTTCGTCGAGGAACAACTCGGCGCCAAACCAACCCTGCGGGTAGCCAGGCGCACGCATCGCACGCGCCGGATCGGTGTCGGTCGCGATGTCCTTGTGCTTGTTGTTGCGGGTCTCGGCGTCGCGCATGTAGTAGTTCGGGTAGCGCACGGCGCCACCGCGGCCGTTGAAGCCGACGCCGCCAAAGCTGCGCCAGTCCCAGGCGGTCAGCTTGCCGTCCTTGTCGAGACCGGCGCGCACCTGCATCAGTGCGGCGGGGCGGTTGCCGGCGGTGGTGTGCTCTTCGAAGCGATCGAGCATCAGCTTGACCGGTGCCTTCGCCTCGTGCGCGAGCAGCACGCAGGCGAGGCCTTCGATGCCGGTCGAGAACTTCGAGCCGAAGCCGCCGCCGACGTATTCGGCGTGCACGGTGACGGAGTCGACGTCGATCTTGCGCGCGCGGCAGGCACGCGCGAGTTCGCCGCGCACACCAAACGTCGCCTGCGTCGACATCCAGACCTCGAGGTCCTTGCCGTCCCACTTGGCGACGCCGCCGTGCGTCTCCAACGAACTGTGCGTCTGCACTTCGGTGCGGTAGGTGCCGGTGTGCGTGTGTTTCGCGGCCGCCAGCGCCTCGTCGATGTCGCTCGACTCCGGCCAGTCTTCGTCGATGTTGCCCTTGCCGTCGAGCAGCGGGGCGTCTTCGTCCATCAGGTAGTCGACGTTGTGCTCTTCGGTCTCGTAGTCGGCGCGGATCTTCTCGATCGCATCGCGAACCTGGTCGAGCGTCGTGCCGCAGACCGCCGCGATGGCGTCGCCGACCATGCGAATGCGCTTGCCGGCGTCTTTGAGCGCGACGACGCCTTTGATGCCCGGCATGCCGCGCGCCTCGTCGAGGTCGAGTGCGGTCAGCTTGCCGCGCGCGATCGGCGCGCGGAGGATCATCGCCTGCAACTGGCCGGGGAAGTTCATGTCGTAGGCGTACTTCGCGCGGCCCGTGGCCTTGGCGAAGCCGTCGACACGCTCGACGTCGGTGCCGACAGTGCGGAACGCGGTGTTCGCATCCCACGGCGGCGCATCGCCTTCCTTCGGCTTGACGGTGATCTTCTTGAGGCGATCCTGTTGGCCGGGAAGCGCCTTGTAGCCGACGGTGATCTCGACGCCATCCGGCGGCGTGTTGTTCGAAGGAGAGGTGCTCACTTGTCACCTCCCGCGGTCTTTTCGATGGCTTCCATCACGCGGCCGTAGGTGCCGCAGCGGCAGAGGTTGCCCGACAGGTCGTGGCGCATCTCTTCCTTGGTGGGAGTGCCGCGCTGCTCGATGCAGGCGAGCGAGCTCATCACCATGCCCGGCGTGCAGAACCCGCATTGCAGCGCGTCGCATTTGACGAAGTTGTCGACCAGCGGATGCGATGCATCGCCCTCGCATAGTCCTTCGACGGTACGCAGGTCGCTGCCGACCGCGTCCATCGCCAGCATCAGGCAACTGTTGGCGGTGACGCCGTCGACTATCACCGTGCAGCCGCCACAGGCGCCGCGGTCACAGATCTTCTTGGCGCCGGTCATGTCCATGCGGTCGCGCAGGGCATCGAGCAGCGTGGTGCGGGTCTCGACCTTGACCAACTTGTCCTTGCCGTTGACGCGCAGCGTGATCTCGTGCTCGCCGGGACCGAAGGTCTCGGGCACTTGCGGCGCGGCAGGCTGGGTGGCGGCGGTCAGGCCCGTCGTCGCGATTCCGGCGACGGCAGAGCCTTTGAGAAACGAGCGGCGAGAAACGCCGCGCTTGGGCGGTTGCGACATGGAGGGATTCCGGGGCTACCGAAACAGCAGGGCGAACGGCTGCGATGATAGCGAGCGCGGCGGTGGCCGCACGGTCAATGGGGTCTGGAGAAGTCGCAACTTTGCACGCTTGTTGCTTGAGCTGCTCGACGATGTGCGCGCGGCGCTCGCAGAATCGCACGGCAATCGGCAGACTACGAGCATGCGTGGGACTATGGGCATTCGTCGAACCCTGTGGCTTCTAGCCGTGACGTTCCTGGCGGCGTGTGCGGGGCCGAGCCTCACGCTGCAGGTCGATGAGCAGGCGGTGCGCGTGTTCGCGCACGGTGAGGCGTTTGCGGGCGTTCACTACCGCGCCGAACCGCGACCGTTCATCTGGCCGTTGTATGCGCCCGGGCAGATCCCGGTGACGCGCGATTTCCCGATGGATGGGGCGAACTCGAACGCGCGGGTCGGCGAACAGCAGGATCATGCGCACCACCAGTCGTTGTGGTTTGCGCATGGCGACGTCGATGGCTTCGACTTCTGGCACGGCACGTCGCATCGCGAGCGCATCGTGCTGGACTCGATCTATGCCCAGGTCGGCATCACCGACTACGCCTTGGTGCAGTGCGAGTACATCTGGCGGGTGGAGGACGACCGCGACCTGCTGCGCGAAACGCGCCAGATCTGCTTTCATGACGAAGGCGATGTGCGCATGGTCGATGTGTTGGTGGTGCTGCGCGCGGTTGGCGACGAGGTGACGTTCGGCGATACCAAAGAAGGCACGTTCGCGATGCGACTGCACCCGGCGTTGCGCGTCGAGGGCGAGGTCGCGACCGGCACGCTGCAAGCCAGCGAAGGCGCATCGGGGCGTGCGGCCTGGGGCCAGCGTGCGCGTTGGATCAACGACGCCGGCACCGTCGATGGCGCGTCGGTAGGTGTCGCGATCTTCGACCATCCCGACAATTTGCGCAGCCCGACGACCTGGCACGCGCGCACCTATGGCCTGGTGGCGGCGAATCCGTTCGGCGTGCACGATTTCGAAGGCGAGCCGGAGGGCGCCGGCGACTTCGTGCTGCGCTCAGGTGAGACGCTCAAACTGCGCTACCGCGTGTTGTTGCACGGCGGGTTGGATCGTGACGCGATCGAGGCGCGCTACCAGCAGTGGCTGTTGCGCGATGAGTAGGCCGGCGCGTCAGCGTGCAAACGGATCGGTGCCGCGGCGAAA
Organism: Epimenia babai; assembly: GCA_011762755.2. Taxonomy (NCBI): domain Eukaryota; kingdom Metazoa; phylum Mollusca; class Solenogastres; order Cavibelonia; family Epimeniidae; genus Epimenia; species Epimenia babai. Next base: position 7,627 of record WURV02168506.1, read on the forward strand.
GCGGCCATCGGGCGCGGTGATTCGCAAGTCGCGCATGCGACCAGAGTCGTCGAACGAACCGAAGCCAACGCGGCCGAAGCCGAGCGTGGTATCGAACGCCTCGAGGATCGGTTCTTCCCGGCGGTCCCAGTAGACGCGGATCGAACCGTCGGCCAGGCGGCGTTCGATGCGCACGTGATGCCAGGCGTCTTGTCCCCAATCGACGCCCTTCGACGGCACCGTCGCCAAGGCCGTGCGTGCGGCATTGTCGACCAGGAAGATGTTGTGTGCGTGTTGGTCGGGCGAGGTCGCGAGATGCACGTAGTAGAACCGCGATGGCGATTCGAAGCCGAAGAACATGCACAGGTCGCGATGGCCGTAGGCGCGACCGGTTTGCAGCAGGTCGGCGTCGAGGTCGAAGTCGCCGCATTCGAGCAGTCGCAGCAATGCGATGCTGGTGGGCGAGCGAAACGGCGGCTGGTAGTCGCTCTTGCCGAGCAGTTCGAGCGAACGGTCGCGGTGTTGCCACTGCGCGGGATCGGAGAACGCGAAGTTCTGCAAGCAAACCGGGTCGGTCAGCGTCAGGTTGACGGTGGCAACCGTGTCGTTGCTGTGCATCGTGCAACTGGCCAAGGCCAGCCAGCAGATCGCCAGCAGCCCCGTTGCCCGCAACCCCGTCGCCCGCAGCATGGCGCGCATCAGACGTTCTCCGGCACGACGAAGCCTTCGCGGTAGGCGCGTGTCGCGAACGCGTTCGCCGCGTCGTCGTCGAAGCGCTCGGTCGCGGGGTTCATCGTCAGCCGCGGGCCGACGACGATGTCGGTGCCGAGGTCGACCTCGTTGCTGCGCAGATGGCTGTGCATGCGTTGCCATGCCTCGGCGATGTGCTCATTGTCGCGCACGTAGTCGTCGATCTGCTGCTTGTTGGCGTGCTTGCCGAGTTGATGCGAGACGTTGCCCATGTGGCACATCGCGCTCGACAGATGGCCTTCGCGGATGTCGGCGCGCAGGTCCTCGTGCTTGCGGCTGCGCACGGCGTCGAGGAAGTTCGCGAAGTGATTGCTCGCGCCCTGGAAGCGCTTGCGTTCATTGCCGTCGTGGTCGAAGGCGATCGCCTTGCTATAGCTCGGAATGCGCAGGTAGCCGTTCTCGCAGTGCAGGATCACGCCGATGCGTGCCCCGCGGTAGTCGTCCATCTGTTTGCGCCAGTTCTGCTGGGCGGCCTTGCTGCGCGGCAGCCCGCGCACTTCGAACAACAGCGGCGGGCCATCGGCGAACTCGTGGAACACGATCTGGGTGTTGGGCGTGTTGCCGTCGTCGTCGTAGCCGACGCGGCCGCCGATGCTGCGCGTGTGCACGGGCAGTTGGTCCTGGCCGAGCGCCCAGCGTGCGATGTCCATCTGGTGGATGCCCTGGTTGCCGACGTCGCCGTTGCCGGTGTCGGACACCCAGTGCCAGTCGTAGTGCAGGTGCTTGCGCAGCAACGGACCGTTCGGCGCCGGGCCACACCACAGGTCGTAGTCAATGTGCTTCGGGACGCTCGTCGCTTGCTTGACCTTGCCGATGCTCTGCCGCGGCTTGTAGCACAGACCGCGTGCGAGCTGGATCTTGCCGAGTTCGCCGGCTTGCAGGTAGTCGATCGCCTGCTGCAGGCCGTGCGACGAACGCGACTGCGTGCCCGTCTGCACGATGCGCCCGTACTTGCGCGCGGCCTTCACGATCTGGCCGCCTTCCCAGACGTTGTGGCTGACCGGTTTTTCGAGGTAGACGTCCTTGCCCGCCTGGCAGGCCCAGATCGCCTGCAGCGCGTGCCAGTGGTTGGGCGTCGCCACCGAGATCGCGTCGATGTCCTTGCGGTCGAGCACGCGGCGCAAGTCGAGGTAGGTGTCGACCGACTCGTTCTGATCGGTGAACTTCTTCGCTTCGCGCGCGAGCACGTTCGCGTCGACGTCGACCAACGCCGCGACGTTGACGCCCTTCTGGCGACGAAGTTCGGTCACGTGGTTGCGGCCGCGGCCATTCAAGCCGACGACGGCGACGCGCACTTCGTTGTGCGGTTGCCAGGCGGGGCTGTTGGCGGCCAGCAATGGGGCGGTGCCGACGGCCAGCGCGGTTGCGCCGGTGCCATGAAGAAAACGACGCCTGCTCAGGTCAGCCATGGTGCGATCTCACGGGTTCGCCGCGCATGAGGGCGGCGCGTGCGTTCCCGAGACCATAGCGCGGCGGGTGCTGTGGCAGCTTGACTGGTTGCGAATTGGCCGTTCAAGTCGGCGACACGTGTCCAACGCCACACCGATGACTCGCTCGCCGGAACCGCCGGAATCGCCGCGAAGCAGGCGTGTGGGCAACGTCTTGCTCGCGATCGCCGCGCTGGTGTTGTTGGCAGCTGTCGTGCGCAACATCGGCGATCCGTGGGAGCGGGGCATGCGCGGCGCGGCGCCGGCGTACTACTCCGATGGCGTCGTCAGCCAGACGCTCAAGCACGGCCTCGCCGAGACGCTCGGCATGCCAGCGTTCATCAACGAAGATTCGACTGGTAGCACCAAGAGCGTCAACTGGCATCACCCGCCGCTGTATTGGCTCTACCTGACATTCGCTGCGTGGGTGGTGACGCACGAGGTCTGGGTGCTGCGCGTTGCGCACTTGTTGCTGTTCTTGCCCGGTCTGTTGGCCTTGTTCGCGCTGGTCCGTCGGCGAGCGGGTTCGATCGCCGCGGGGGTTGTCAGCCTGCTGTTCGCAACCAGTCCGTTGGTCGCCTACTTCGGCGCGATGGTGCTGCAGGACGGCGCTGTGCTCGGCGCTGGGTTGTGCACGATGTGGAGCTTCGATCGCCACCTGCACGAGCCTTCGTGGCGCGGTTGGTGGCGAACGGCCGGCCTGTTCTTCCTGGCGTGCAGCCTGGATCTGACCGGCTACTTCTGGGGCGTCGCGATGTTCTGTTGGGCGTGCTCTGCGGTGCCGCGGTGGCCCGCAGTGCGCACGGTGTTTTCGCTGTTTCCGGTGTCGGTTGCGGCGTTGGCCGTGACCGCGGTGCACTATGGCATCGAGCTCGGTGGGCCGCTCGGCTACATGGGGGAGATGCTCGGCGAGCTCGGGGGTGACGTGGCACGCGTGCCGATCACGAGGCAGCGCATCGTCGACCACCTCGCCGAGGTGATGGTCGAACACGTCAATGGGCCGCTGTTCGTCGCCGCGATCGTCGGGGTCGTCGTCGCCTTGGTCGTGCGCAGCCAGCAGAGTCTGGCGTTGCTCAGTGGTGGCGTCGCGCTGGTCATACCGGGCGTGTTGTCGGTCGCCGGCATGTTCAATCACGCACTCGACCACGTCTTCTGGTCGATGCAGGCATTCGGCGGGCTCGCGGTGTTGGCGAGCATTCCGCTGGTCGTGCTGCGGTCGCGGGTGCGCTACCTGTTCTTGGCGATGGGCGCGTTGGTGGTCGTCATCGGCGGCGTCGCGACTCATCGCATCATCACCCGGTTTGCATTCAATGGCCACGAGACCCATCGCGTGATCGAGACGGCGTGGCCGTTGTACGAGGGCTGCACCAGCGCCTTGACAAGTGCGCCGGTTGTCTCGCAGAGCTTCTTCCACGGCACGCAGGTTTGGGCCGGCATCGACACGCCAGAGAAGTTGGCGGTGATGTTGCAGGTCGCCAAAACCATCGCGTATCGCGGAGAGCTCGCGTTCGTGGTCGATCCGGGCCATCAGGGCTCGAACTTGACGGTGCAGTTGGACGCGATGGCAACGCGCCAGCAAGTCGACGACGTCTGGGTGTACCTGCTGCGGCCCTGAGCGTTCGTTTGCGCGAACCAGCGAAGGGTCCCCGTTTCGCTTCCCGAGAGCGTTGTTGCGCGATTGACGTGAGTGCGAGCGAAACGGGTCACAGTGACGTCCCGTCGCCAAGTCTGGTTGCAAACGCGCGGGCGCTGACCTGTGATCTGCGCATGAACTTCCTCGTTCGCGTCGCCCTTGGCATTGCGTGGTTCGCCGTTGTGCTGGCAGCACAGCAAGGGCCGCTGCGTGGATCCCGGCCGAACATCATCTTCGTATTCAGCGATGACCACGCCAGTCACGCGATCAGCGCGTATGGCTCGCGCATCAACGAGACGCCGAACATCGATCGCATCGCGCAGAGTGGCTTGCTGTTCCGCAACAACTTCTGCGGCAACGCCCTGTGCGGACCGTCGCGTGCGACGATCCTGACCGGCCTGCACAGCCACGCGAACGGCTTCATGCGCAACGGCAACGTCTTCGATGCGAACCAGTCGACGTTTCCCAAGTTGCTGCAGAAGGCCGGCTACCAGACGGCGATCATCGGCAAGTGGCACCTGCACTCCGATCCGCAGGGCTTCGACTTCTGGCGCGTGTTGCCGGGGCAGGGGCAATACTACAACCCGGACTTCCGCAGCAAGGACGGTCGCAAGCGCTACCAAGGGCACGCCACCAACTTGACGACGAAGTTCGCGCTCGAGTGGCTCGAGCAGCGTGACGACGACAAACCCTTCCTGCTGATGTGCCAGCACAAGGCGCCGCATCGCAACTGGCTGCCGGCGCCCGAAGATCTCGGCCTCTATCGCGATGGGGACCTGCCGGAGCCGCCGACGTTGTTCGATGACTACCGTGGCCGCGAGCCGATGGCGCAGGCGCAGGAGATGTCGGTCGCGAAGCACCTGTTCCGTCACTACGACCTGTTGGTGCCGTACGACGACGCGAACAAGTTGAAGGGCACGGATCGTTCGTGGCCGTGGCAGCGCAAGCGCATGACCGCGGCGCAGCTCGAGGTGTTCGATGCGGCCTATGCCAAGGAGAACGACGCGTATCTGCGCGAAGACCCGCAGGGCAAGGAACTCGTGCGCTGGCAGTACCAGCGCTACATCAAGAACTACCTGCGTTGTGTGGCCGGCGTCGATCGCAGCGTCGGCGAACTACTCGGCTGGCTTGACGCGCAGCCCGACGTCAAGCGCAACACGATCATCATCTACAGCTCCGACCAGGGCTTCTACCTGGGCGACCACGGCTGGTACGACAAGCGCTGGATGTACGAAGAGAGCTTCCGCATGCCGCTGGTCGTGAGTTGGCCGGAGCACATCAAGGCGGGCGTCGAGGTGGCCGAGCTGACGCAGAACATCGACTTCGCGCCGACGTTCCTCGAACTCGCGGGCGTTCCGGTTCCGGACAACATGCACGGCCAGAGTCTGGTGCCCTTGCTCGCGCGCAAGCCCGGCGAACAGGTTCCGTGGCGCGATGCGGTCTACTACCACTACTACGAGTCGCACGCGGTGCACATGGTGCCGGCGATGTACGGCGTGCGCACCGATCGCTACAAGTTGGTGCGCTACTACGAGCCGCAGTGGGACACGTGGGAACTGTTCGATCTCGAACAGGATCCGCAAGAGCTGCAGAACGTGGCCGAAGATCCGGCGTACGAGTTGGTGCGCAAGCAGTTGGAAGAGCGCCTCAACGCGTTGCGCGTGCAATACCGCGACGACACCGGCGACGTTTTGACCGGCGGCTTCCCGATCCAGGCTGGCCTCGCCTACGTGCATGCAAACGGCGATGGCCATCGCATCTGGGCCAACACCAGCGGCAGTTACCTGCTGCGCGAAGGGGAGCGCCGGGGGGTGACGACGTTGCGCACGACGATCCAGCCGGGCCAGGGTGGTCGGCTACGGAACGGCTACGTGATGGCGACAGGCGCTGGCCCGCGCGCGGAACTGGTGCGTGCCGGCATCGACTTCGACAAGCAGCAATTGGTGCTGGTTGGTCCGCGTGGCCTCAAGGTTGTCGCCAAGCAGGCGGTGGATGCGCCCGGGGATGCGCCGGTGGCGATCACGATGCGCTTCGACCTCGACAAGCACGTAGTCGTCGCGGAAGCGCTCGGCCAACGCGTTGAGGGCGAACTGCCGCTCGATTGGCAGGCGCTGCAGGCGTGGGGGATTGGCGCGAGCAACGCGGTGGCCGAGTTCGGTGCGTTGCGGGTCGACTGATCATCCGAGCGTGGTGACCTTCGGCTCGGGCTTGCGGCGCAACTCGCGCACCGCATCCGGCAGTGCATATTGCTCGCCGGCCCAGCCGTGCACGAAGCGGCCGCCGCGTACCTCGCCGCGCAGTTCCATGGCGCGCAGGGCGCGCAGCAACAGGCGCCACGGCACCGGCACCTTCTGTTCTTGCAGCAACGTGTGCGCGACCACGCCGAAGCGCTGCAGCAACGCGTGGCAGACCATTTCGATGGCGGCGTCGCCGGCACGCGTCTCCGCGTCGGGCAACGGCAGCAGGCTCCAGCGACCGACGGCGTAGAGCGGGAAGCGACGCTTGCTCGGCGCGATCGCAAGCTGCCGCATCGCAGCGAACGAATCGCACGTCGCCAGGCCCGTGCCGATCAGTTCGCCGAGTGCCTCTTCGAGTTGGCTCGGCAAGAGCTTCGCCTGCGTTTGCAGGTCGGTCGGGAACTGCGCGCCGCGATCGCGCAGCAGTTCGTAGAGCAGTTGCGCCTTGCCGGACAGTTCGTCGTAGCCGCAGCGTTCGAGCGGCAGTTCGAGCCACAGCGGGAGTTGGCTGCGTGGCACGATCGACAACGGCAATTGGCTCAGCGGCCCGCGCCACGGACCCCAGAGGCGCAGCCAGACGAACTCGCCGGAGAGCGTGATCTGGTCGAGCCATTCACGGTGGTAGTTGTCGAGGTGGTTGGGCAGCACGCGGCCTTCCCATTGCTCGCAGGTATGCACGCAGCCCGCGAGTTGTGCCAGCGTCTCCGCCGTGCCGATCGGGCCACTGCGACGGTTGCTTGGCGTCGCGTGCTGCCAACGCGGCAAGAACGCTTCGAACACCGCCTTGCTGACCGGCTGCACGGCGCGTCGCAGCCGTTCGACCATCGCGCGGCGCACGCGCGCCAGCAGCCGGCGATGCGCCCACAACTCGCGGCCTTGGCAGCGGGCGCGCATGGCCGTGCCGGGTGTGAATTCGAATCGGGGCAGAAAGCGGGAGTTGGCCGAGGAGTCGCTCGTACGTCGTAAATGACGTTGAACAA
>WURV02168517.1:0-14630 GCA_011762755.2 Epimenia babai
TTTAACGTAGTCCCACGTATGCTATTTTATCGTTATATTCTGCTTCCCTGTATCGTTTAACGTAGTCCCACGTATGCTATTTTATCGTTATATTCTGCTTCCCTGTATCGTTTAACGTAGTCCCACGTATGCTATTTTATCGTTATATTCTGCTTCCCTGTATCGTTTAACGTAGTCCCACGTATGCCATTTGCTTCCCTGTATCGTGTGACTAGTATCTGCATCAGCTTAACCCATGTTACATTGGCTATTATGTATATCACATATTAATAAGTTACTTTTTTCATTGAAAGATAGATCTCTTTATAGAGCTGATTAATTAGATTTATGGGGGCTGATCAACTTGTCTCGGTTATGGCGCCTTCACACTACGCGATTTGTTGGCGAACCTCTATGATCAAACAGGCGAAGGCAAACAATTCTCGCAACAAAAGCCCCAAAATTGCGAGAAAATTTCGAGTTTAAAAGATGGAGCATGTTCGAAACTCTCAACTTGTTGCCAAGATTTATTGGAAGCTAGATAAACAGAGTGGAGACAGTAATGATCACAGAATCACAGATTCAGGGACAACATCTAGAAATCTGGTCAAAATTTGAGGGAGTATAGATACTTCACATTCCCTAGATATACATCTTAGCTCACTAATTATTTATTTAACGTGAATATACATAGTACACCAGTCACCTTAGGGCGATTTCTACGGCAGTGTTGTTGTTATAACCAATTTATAGACACTGTTGCCTCCTGTGCTCTACTATGGTATATGCTTATTCCTATCACGGAAACTTTTCTCCTCATTTATCTTGAAGCCAATGCTGTGATATATCGGACACGAACCGTATTCTCGTGGACGGTTATTTACTAAAAGCTGTTCTGCGATATATTTTTTGTGGAATCTGATAAGAATGAATAAACTCTTCTCGAAAAGCTTCGTCGTCCGTGGTTACGATTAGTAAACAAACAAAAACGTGGCAGACGATAACATTTCTTCTGTAGACGTTACAGTGACGTCATTTTGTCTAATGATAAAAACTAAACCCCAACGCATGCGCAGACATGATTCGATGAGAGTCTATTGTTCAAAAAACGCTTTACAGCCACCATGACGGCATTGGAGGTCCTACATATAATAGAAATATATATTTTGACTTTTTCCATCAATTAATTGATAATCGAAAGGTGTATTTCCTTTCTTTGACATTTCGATATGCTTGTACTTTCGATCACTGCCATTTAGCGGGAATACATCGCTTCCAGTCTTTGTGACTATGATATATTAGTCTACGATTTAAGCCTATTACTGTATAATGTTAGTCCGTTAACACTGATATCGCATTCATGTCGTGGTATAAAATCGCCCATATACGCAACTCCGGGATGATATGTGTAAATCTAAGCTTCTACACCTGAAATAAACAACTCTTTTTAAGATATCCATAAGACATTTCGTCTCTGTGTTTTTATTATATTATTGTGAGTGTATTGGTTATGGTCCGACGTGGTACGATCTGTATCTCATTACCATCTACATGCCTCATGACCACGACACCAACCCTGTAATAGAGTCAGAGACAGTTCCAATACAAAGATAAACAATACAATTACACGTACATATAACTAAGGTAGAGTATGTGAGAAACTAACGGCGTGTGAAGGTTTGGGTCATTTCTGTGAATAAAAAACTAACTATTTAACCTAATTTCTTCGATATAATAAGTTGAGAAAAGTGCACGTGAATTGACGGGAAAAGGTGACGAGAATGAAAATACAAAATACTTCTAGTCTTAAAACCTGACTAACATCGATAAAAAGGATTTAAAACAATTCGGGAAATAGAAAAACTAGTATATGGTTGACGATGATGGCGGTGATGATGATAATGACGATGGCGACGACGACGAGGATGAAAATAATGATAATAGATGTAGTTCACTTTTCAGTGCAATAAAATCCGCGGAAAATTGGGAAATTGTATAAGAAAAGCGCGCAACACATATGTAACGTGTCACACTTTGGGCGAATTGTTTCATTTAGAATAGAAGAAATGTTATCTCGAGAGCCATAGAATCGAATTCAAAGAAGAATAAAACTGAATCAAATTGAATCTCCCAAAATACATAAGAAATAATTATTTCTACATGCTAAACAAATCTAATTATATAACGAATTACACAGAACCTATTAAACCATAGTAATTTGCCATAAAATAGAGCGACTCGGCACCATTCACTCGTGCCTATATAATCATGTTTCCCCCAACGGTTATTTATCGACATAATCATAGAAGATAGAAAATCCCCCTCCCCTTGCTCCCATGACGAGATGTTAAACAAATCTGAAAATATACTAATCTATTGACAATATCTGCCGAATGGCAGACCTCCGCGATGAACTGTTCTCGAGAAAAAAGATTTTTCGAGTAAATATACAAATATCGACACGAGTTACCTCCCCTTACTACCATGACAATATCATGACGATGAGACCAACGCAAGGTCATATATATACCAAAGCAGGCCTCTTCAATAAGCGGTTCGTGAGAAGAAAATTTTAAATGAAAAAATAAGAACATCGACAGAAGTCACCTCCCCTTGCCGCGAGGACGATACTATGAACAAATGTAGAAGAAACCCTTTATGTCAAATAGCAGACGTCTGCGATAAGCGGTTCTGGAAAGATTTTTAAAGATGTTAACACCGGATGGATGGACGGACGGGCGGATGGACGACGGACGAACTCCAATCAGAAAAGCATGAGCTCGGCTGAGTTAAAGATGGCATGAGAAAAAAAAAGATATCATGTTATAAAGTCATGCATACCGGGTGTGAAGAGGAGCGTTTTGAGTTTCGATTTGGAAATGTTAAAAGTGGGAGGGGAGAAAGTTGAAGAGTTGAAGGTGAAAGTACAGACACTAAAGTGGATATGTTTGCATTTTGAGACGACGAGATTTAGCGATGTTGACTGCCTCGTGTTTCTAGCTGACGTGATGATGACAATGAGATCGCTGAGATACTTGAGCGATGTGAGTCGGGCATTTATCGGTGAGGATTGAATGAACTAGGTTGTGAACTGGATGCGCTGTTTTACAGGAAACCAGTGGAGAAGACCAGGGCAGGAGTGATATGTTGAGAGCGACGAGTGTGAGTGAGGAGCTGAGCTGCCTGTTTCACAAGGAGCCAGTGGGTGAAGATCATGGCAGGAGTGATATGTTGAGAGCGACGAGTGTGAGTGAGGAAATGAGTTGTACTGTTTTAGAGAGAGCCAGTGGAGGAAGATGTCGAGAGCGATAAGAGTGAGTGAGCTTTGTTTTTAAGTTTCTGTAGTTGTTGAATGTCACATGATGGGAAGTTGATCGGAAGGGAAACGCAGTTATCGATTCAATAAGGCATGAAAGCATGAATGAGGATGTAGCAGAGGGCGGAGTTGACATATTTTGATACAGAGGAGATATTTTAAAGAGTGTGATATGATGAAGTTGCCATGTGGTTTCTGAAGGTGAAGTGAAAATCTGAGCTGAGACCTCGGTTAAAAGCAGTAACAGTGTGAGTGACAATGGAGCTTAGGGCCTCGCAGTCTTCACAGGCCTCCAAACATTCCAGAACGCATAAAATGTAGCCATTGGCACAAGTTCTGCTACTACTCAGCCTTTACCAAAGGGCCTCAAAATTTATAAAGCTTAGAGCCTCAGCAAGGGCAAGTCCGACGCTGCGTTCCATACAAGCGCACTATATGAGGGGCATCAGACCATATATCAGTAACTTTACCGCCGAGATTATCATCTGCTCCCGATTACTCCCGCTCCCGCTTAGACTTCTGTAATGCTTTACTAGTTGGGGTCTCTACCTGACTGATTCACGTACTATATCCTGGGCAAAATAATGCTTGTCGCTTCATTATTGATAATTCTAAGGTTTCCTACATATCTAAGTACTTAGCTGACCTCTAATCGCGGCCGGTATCACACCGGATTATGCACAATGTTCCGACATTTGTCTTCAGAGCCATCTACCACGCTGGTTTAGCGTACATTAATACCGAGCGTACCCGATTTCTGATCACGTTCCTTCCCGTCAACTCAGATCTGCATCTCAGTTTTAGCTACCGTTAATAGATGCCGCTATTCCACCACTCGCCATGCTTGTCTTCGTTGGGTTGGTCCCATTTTATGGAATTATCTCCTGATTGAAATTAGAGTTACGCGTACTTGCCGGATTTTCATGCAGTCCCAAAACGCCTTTAACTGATTAATGATCCTAATTGCCTGTTATTGGCCAGATTTTGTTATTTCTTTTCATAAAGCAGTTATCGTGCATCTCCCTAAAACATCACTCTGAAGCACTTTTGATTCAAGTTTAAGATGGTATTTAACGTGTGTCGATTTATATAGCATTTCGACTCCTATTTTTTATATTGACTATATAATAACTATGTGACATTTTTACAAAATTTTATCTAAATCGGTCAACTTCTTTTAGGTCGAGTGGTAAACTTGTTTAACAACCGTCGTGTTTGTGACGATATTTGGGTATTGCTATCACCAAAAAGATAATGGTATCAGTTCACCAGGACGGGTTTACTCTCGAGTGTTTTTAATTTTATGAATTTTTTATTGGCGGGTTTTACAAGAGTTTGCCAAACATTGATCGCGCACACAAAGAGATTATGTACTGATGGAACATCCTCGATTTGCGTCACAAAAATTTCGTGCAATGAGCGGCAGGTTTCTGTTTGCGCTGTCAAACACTGATCTTTATGTCGACTTGCGTATCCTGGTTTTTAAATAAATAACGTCTAAATCGGTAAATGGAGATGAGAACAAAGTCCGTAGTGGCGGTTCGGTACAGTTATGCTTGCTGGTTTCAACGGGCACTTAACAAATTTTCTGAATTTTTCAGAGGATTTATAAATATACTGGTTCGTCAAATCTCATATTCCCTTGAATCGAGTAGAACAATGTTTTACTTAACATGCAGTGGTCACAACCTGATGGCCCTTCTCTGGAAAAGCCTCTGTCGCTGATGTCATATTTTCTGAGAGCTACAAAGTGGGATGTCTAATCCCCACATAAACTTTAATTAAGATGTTTGCCACACTGTAATAGGCAGACACTCCCTGAAAAGTTCGCGGATGCCTCAACAGCCTACTTATACAAGAGGAAGGAATAGGGAGTCTTGTGACAACCACAGAGGGATATCGCTACTGTTCATTGCAGCAACGGAGCTACTAAACCGACCTGTAAAACATCTCTCTGGCAGGCAGTTACATTTCATATATTTCGTATTTCGTGCATGATCTCTGTTGCTAAAAGAAAAGCTAACTGCGAGAAAAGGCGCACAGCACAACACTGACGATGACAGACAGATTTATTACATCTCTTGCTATGCTACAGTGTTTGGCGTTATTACTATTCCATTTTTTTATTTTTTGTATAACTAAAATACGGAATCTTTCAGTCCGACTACATAGGTAATAACGAATGAAATTAAATGACTAACTCATAAAAACGATACTATAACTAGATATGCCATTTGTTAATCTCGGTAACCCGTGTTCTGGTAGTGCTATGTACGTCATTACCGAAAAGCATAAATATTCGTGATATTGATTGACAATTTTTTAAACCCCAGTTAATCTACAAAGGTTAGTTCATGTAACGATTGTATGAAGAATATGGTATACACTTTCACGCGTAATTATTCTCTAATGTTTATGTGACTGTTATAAAATAATTCATATACAGGCCGAATCGCGTCGACAGACAGGTGTTTTGTGATAAGATTGGTCTAAAGCTCAGACAAGCTCGGATTTGTTTACAAACCCTTATTCACAGGTACACCTGTCCGACTGACAGCCTGAAGTATTTACATGGTGTTATTGCGTGATCTATATCCAACCACGTCATCTTTGATTGTTGTTTATGATAGTTTACGCCCGTCTCGTCCAGGTAGTCGCTTCTGAGTATCCGGGTATTCGGTTATAAGTGAACGCCATTCTGAAACGCCTCATTCTCTAAGCTCGCTACGAGACGTGATCGTCAAAAAGTGCAATATTATCGTTGATCAACGGACACAGTAAGTATAGTATGCGGATCCTTATATTTATATATAAGATATAACAATTATTCAATTATTTTAACAACGTTACCTCTTAGTGTTTCCATGGCTACAGCTCTACCCTAACAATATTCATGTGTCTAATTAAGATCATTTTACTTTTGTATTATTTTTGTATGCCTTGCGTGCGGATTCTATTGAATAAACAACACTCGGTCCTTTCCAAAAAGGCAATCGTTTTGAAAACGTGGGCCAGGAAGAAGGGGCAACGTGTTTTACAATGTATATCTAGTACATTTTAAAGTTTGATTCACTTAAGCCCAAAGCCTTTTAAGAGACACAAAGTCGAAAAAACCGATTGATAACAACATGGTGCCACGTCTTGAACGCGCACAGAGGTTACTTGACAGATTCTCCAACGTTCTGTTCCAAGAATTTGGTTTACAAATGAAAAATTGTTTACCGTATGTTCATTAGTTAATGCACAGAACGACCCATAATCTGGGCAGCATTGCAGGAAAAGTGTACGAGCGAGCGGATATTCACAACAAAACACACCTATGCTAGAGGATAGTTGATGCTTGGCATATGATATCTCAACGATTGATTGACAAGGCCTTTGATGAATAGAGACCGCGACTCGCGGCCTGCGTTCAACAACAGAAAGGACATATTGAGCAGTACTTTCAATTACAGTAATGGTCTAGTAAAGTGGTATATATTGTCGATGACCGTCGATTTCACTAGTCCTGAACACCGGATTGTATGACGTCCGTCGGTAATTTTAGTAATAATCTGTTATTTATCAATATTTTACGTTACAATACATATGATATACAATAAATATGATGTATGAATATGTCTGTGAATTTAGAAATATATTAATAGAGAAATGTACGAGATATACATTGTTAAACATGCTGCTCCTTTTTGTGGCCCATCTGTATTTTAAAAGCAATACTGTCTGTGCTAGTCAACATCAGGTCGTACCGCACTTCATCAAACAAGCACCACTGTTATGAGCTGCCGAAGATTGAATCGCAATTAAAAAGCAAAACTGTGTTTGGTAACCTAAATGAGGCAGTATGTACCGATTCATGCATTAATTTACAGGGTGACTAAATGTTTTTTCGGTGACTCCATATTTTCAGAACGCCCACAATGTGTATTAGATGGGTAGTGTTGGTTACGACCGTTCTGGTTGCCGGCATACATGTGTCTTATCAGCAGACACCCTGTTTTGTGGGAAACAACCCACACGCGGTACGTAATTGTCTTGTGTTAATTTTGATAACACACATCATCGTCATCGTCGTCGTCGTCATCGTCATCATCATCATCATCGTCATCAGTTTGTGACGCCCCAATAGCTGGGTAAAGACCTCTCACAATGTGCGCTCTCCGTCTCGTCTATCAGCCAGTCTCGTCCATGCCATGGTCCCTGTTGCTTGCACCAGCTACTTCCGCCATGACATTTTTGGTCTTCCGTGGTTTCTCATTCCATAGATGGGTTGCCATTCAGTTGTTAATCGAGCCCACCTTTCATCCTTGATTCATGCCACATGTCCTGCCCTTCTCCATTTACTTTGCTTGGCTGTGACGATGATGTCTCTGACTTTACTTTGTTGTCGGATCCAAACCTCTGTTTTTCTATCCTGTCTACTGTAGCCTGTCATCATCCGCACCATACTTCGCTGTGTGGTTTGCAGTTTCTGTTCCATTTTCTTTGTTAAAGTTCACGTTTCACTTCCATATGTCATAGTTGACACATAGATCAGAGAAAACATTGATAAAAGACCTTTTTCTTCAGACAGTTAGGAATAGTTCTTCTAAGAAAATGTCTTTATTTTTATAAAAGGCTATCCATCCTGCCCGGGTTCTTCTTTTTATCTATTCATATTGATTGTTATCTGCCAAAATTTCCTTTCCAGGATAGATGTATTTATTGACTACCTCTAATTCAATTCCATTGACATGTATTTTCGTTTTGAGAGCGTTATTGTTGAACATTACCTCGATGTTTGACATATTCGTTTTTACTCCAACTTTCAGGCTTTCGTCATGTAGATCTTGTATAATTTCTTTCATTTCTCTCACATCATCTGATATAATTATTATGTCATCTGCGAATCTGAGGCGATAGTCTTCTGCCATTTACACTTATGCCTTTTTCTTCTAAATTAACTTTTCTGAATATCTCCTCCAAAGCAGCCGTTAAGAGTTTTGGTGATATAGTATCTCCCTGTCTAACACCTCTCTTTATGGGGTTACTACCATCGTGATGTTTGATGGTTGCAGCGGCTGCTGTGTAATTTTTTTTAGATAACTCTCACATAATTTGTGTTTAGGCTATATTTTGGTTTATTAACGATTGAATAGCGTTAGCATCTACTGAGTCGAAAGCTTTTTCGTAGTCAATGAAAGTTAAGCATAATGGTGAGTTAAATTCGTTGGATTCTTCAATAATCTGATTTAGAGTTCGGAGATGATCGATCTCAAAAAAACTCCTTCTAAATCCAGCTTGTTTTTTGTCAGACGCTTTGTTATCACTTTCAAGAAAAGCCTGCATACATGCGATAGCCAACTGATTAACCGGTATTTTTGCCAAATCTTTAGAATCGCCTTTTTAAATAACATTTCCTGTTTTCCAGCTCCTCGAGATTGTTTCAGTTTTTGAACATTTATTTAAGAGTTACACTATCCGTTTAATGGTCATGTCAGCTTCGCACATTATAATTTCTATAACTATATTACCCGATCCCGAGGCTTTCCCATTTTTCATTGATTTGAGTGCATGTCTCACCTCATCAAGCCCCATGTCCGTGATATTCTCATATCCTTCATCTTTTAAAACTGCATCTTGGACGCTCGCTTTACTATCATACAATTCCTGGTGAAATTCTGCAACCCGTTTAATTATTTTATTTCTCTCAGTAATTATCGCCCCGTTTTTATCTGTATGATTTGATTTTTGCCAACTATAAGCTTCATCTATAACACACCCCCGCCATTATTTCACGTGTCCATGACACATGGCATAGTACAATTAATCACGTCATAGTTTATAATATCTTTAAATTTTCCCCAACAGGTCGGGACGCAATGGCCATGTTCCCCTCCAAACAACCAAATCTGCGAATGTGGCCCTGGTGAAAAGATCATATACCACAGTTAGTTAACGTGTCTACACAACTATACTCTGTATAATTAGGCTATAATAGCGTAAGGTATGAATATTATAACGATAAAACAGATGCTAAAAATTATGGTTTAAATTTAATTATTTAAAGTCTTATCATACACAAAATTAATCCACTGAAGAATTGTTTTTTCTGACTACATGCTAAGATATAAAGTGTCGTCGACATCATCTTGTCATTATCGACCAAGGGTCAATTCGGCACTCTGAAAAAGCTTTAGAATTATAATTATTATTTAATGTTCATAGAAGCAAGTTATCCAAGCGTTTATATCTTCGATCAAGATGATCAGATCATCCAGCGTTCATAGGTTCGGTCAAGGGGAATGGGTCATCGAGAGTGTATAGGTTCGGTCCACGGAGACGGGTTGATATAGCGTTCATAGATGTAGGTCACCAGGGAATCATGGATTCCGTCAATAAAAAAAACTGGTCATTAGAGGTTATATGTTCGGTCATTAAGAACAAGTCATCCAAAATTCTCGAATTTTGTTGGTGGAAACCGGTCTTCTAGAGTTAATGGGTTCAGTCGATGGCATCTGGAGTTCATACCTGTTTTTACTTGTAAATAGAAATGGTTGATAAAGAGTGCAGCATTACGGTCTATAGACACGGGTCATTCTGAGTACATAGCCTTGGTCAGTAGGAACTGGTCATTCGTAGTTCATACGTTTGATCAATAGGAATAGGTCATTCATGATTCATAAGTTCGAATTTTTGCCTGAACGAGTAGCGCTATGGCATTGATAATCGCGGTTTGTTGCGCAGAGAATCTTGGACAATGTTCAGGCATCGGCGATGTTCATTACGCGTCCTTCGACGGAAAACGGTTTGACTTCCAGGGTATCTGCCGATACGTCTTAACGCGCGACTGTTGTGGTAACTCGTTCAGGTCGGTAACCAAACGCAAATTTATAGCTTAATTCATACGGCCATTATTATAGGAATGCCTTTTTGTAGCTATCAGGTTATTAACAACTGAATGCGTTCATCCTTAGTCATTGTCATTTTGCGTATAGAATGTCGTGGTGTACAGTTATGTACAGTTATGTACACTGTCGTGTTGAAAACACCTAACAGTCCGGGGCAGACAATTGCGATTCGTCCCGTGACGTCATTAGTCAACATATCAGAACAATTAAGAACAAAGACTGTTTTATCCCGAAAACATTTTAGAGAGTAAGTATACGACCTCAAAGATCCAAATCAGGGTCTTGCCTCAGTTCAACTCCAAAAAGTTTCTTTATAAAACATAGTTGAACAAGTATAAATTATAAAATCGACCAACTGATATTATTTGTGCGGTAGCGCAGAGCAAAACGCCATACCAAGTCATTACCCTTTTGCTGCATAAAATTTAATAGTTTTCGACAGACGGAATAGGGTGTTGTCAACTAACAAACCATGAGATGAATATTATCTTCTTGTGACGAGGTATTAACGAGATTGTTTAGTAAAAAATGCGACACATGATTGGACGGATAGAGGGACGGATAGACGATGAACGACGGACCAATGAACGACGTAGCGATGAACCGCGAACGAATGAACGGTGGAGGGATATACGACGGACGGATGAACGGCGGATGGATCGGATGAACGGAAGATGGCTGAACGGCGGACAGATGAAGGGTGGGTCATTAACAACGGACGGATGACCGGTGGATGGATCGGATGGACGGAAGATGGCTGAACGGCGGACAGATGAAGGGTGGAAGAATGAACAGCGGATGGATGAGAAACGATGGATGGATAAACGACGGACTGATGAACGGTGGATGGATGAACGGCGGACAGATGAAGGGTGGAAGAATGAACAGCGGATGGATGAGAAACGATGGATGGATGAACGGCGGACGTAAGATGAGTGAAGTGACACAGGAAGGATGCAGCATTATTTACAATTAGAATGCATTGGCACCGCGTCATCTATTGGTCACTATTGTGTTTTATTAGAGATGCTGACCCACGAGCACACTCGAAAATGCGTTTTACGAGGTATTTCCCTATCCAAAATTATACCGACCAATTTGTTCGCCGTATTCTTTCAGTATCGCTGTACAGCAAGAACCATGGCTCCGACCAACTTCTGGCGTGTCCATAACAGAAGCCGTCACCCTTCGTTTCGGCAACTACATCATCGAACTGACTAAGACGCCTTCCAAGTTTGTGGTGCGGATACCCGTTTCCATATTAATATGATGCGTGAAATCTTTATTATTTAATATGACGAAAGAACATAGTGGACAATACAACTATTTATTAATGGTAAGCTACCACGTAGATAAACGTCGAAATTTGTGGCTGATGAAAATTGCAGTTTGTTTACATTAGGCATGAAGTCTCCGTTAATGAAGCAACGTTTAGTCACGTGATTACCATGCTACATAGGCGTACGAGTTGAAATAGTTGCAGTTAATTTCACTTTGACTGTGAGCCGCCATGTTAATAATAATAATAAAGTTGCTTTTTCGGTGCTTTATAACTAAATTGTCTCTAAAGCCCCATTTTACATCGCTCAAAAATAAGTATAAAGATGAGACACGGTGAACAGTAAACATAAAAGTTTAAAACAAATGGGTTTTAAGTAAATTTAAAGGAGTTGAGCGTGTTTGGCATTTTGAATAGTTTTTTGTGACTTACTCCATAATATTCGAGCGGCTTTGCCCTTGCTCTTGCCCTGCCCGTGCCCGCTCTATCAGCATCTTCTCCTTAAGATCCTCATTAGATTCGCTCATATTCTCATTCCCACCTCTGATGTGGTCAATCTGGTCACGAAGCGCACTGATCTCAGCACGGTGAGATGTCACCAGGATCTTACAGTCTTCATTCTCACGCTCTAGTTCTTCCATTGACACTTTTGACTGCCGCTTCTTCTGGGTGCTAGCTTCGATATCTTGCAGGGTCTGACCAAATCCGGGAAGCTGGAGCTCCTTCTGACGCAACTTCTCGCTCCGGTCCTCGATCTTCTGCCTGGCGATGGCTAGCTCCTCCTCAACACAGATGCCATCCTCATCTAGATTTGCCCTTTCCACATACATTTCACGCTCCATGTCAGCTATCTGCTTCCTGTGGGTCTCACCGACCTGGCTCGTTCCACACTCGGCCTCAGTCGGTTTCCGCGAAGCTGTCTCGAGATCTTGCAACAACTACTGTTCGTCCTCTTTAAGTTGGTCCACGATGCCACGATTCCGATCCAGGTCACCCCTCACGACTGTCACCTCAGATGTCACCCCATCAAACTGTTCCCTCAGTTTCATGCACTCCTCCTCTTTGTGCTATATCGTCTTCTAGAGGTTTTCTGTGAATTTCCGTTCATTATCAATCATTGTAAGCCGTAGGGTCTGTTCATGCTTGAGTGATTCTAGTTTCTGTCCGGATGCATTCAAATCATCTTTCTGTTTCGGACACTGGTTCTTTTCCAGACTCAATGCCTCTTTCTCAGTCTGCAGCCTCTGTTCCATGATGGAATCCATAGTTGTCAAACTGTGCACGTCCTGATCCAACTGATGAATACTAGTTTCCAATTACTCATTTTCACTTGTCAAGAGCGAAATTGTTTTCTCCGCTTCATGAATCGTGGTTTTCAATTGGCTCAGATCATCGTTATGTGGTCGTTTACCGAAGATTTACGTCACGTGACGAATCGTCTTAAAAGATTAGACCGAAGTGCAACAAATTGTCGAACGCATTCAGCCATTCACTTCTCGCCGACAGACAACAATTTATGTGAGGACAGGCATAATTATACATTTCTTCATGTAAAACTTTACCATCTTGTCGATTGATTTCTCCAGGTGAAAACAATACAGCCTCCAGCTGTGGTGAACACCTTGCCGTTTTATATCAATAACGGCGATGTGTACGGCGACAGACAGGGCGGGAATATCTTCATAGCACTGAAGAAGTTACAAGTCTGGGTGAGCAATGAGTGTTTTAATAAGATTTAGCGTCTGAAATTGACTAGTTCCACAATTTTCTCTTTCGAGCTGCGTTCGTGTTTCGCGCCATATGCCAGCGGAATCCATGGCCATTAAGATAATCTTTAGATATTAAAAAACAGCGAGAAATTGTTTAAAATGCTATTGAGCACAAAATTTTAAAACTGTACATAAAATTTTTATATTTGGTTATGTTGGCTTAAATATGGATTGCCATACACTAAATTGATACCATGCACTTCTTGGGCCTTATACAGTCAAATATTTATGTATAAAATGTTTTTTTTGTTTTATGTGAAAATTGCATGGCCAGAACAAGCTAGGTGCAGATTTTAGAGTACAGAAATTTATTTTTATTGTACTGTGTTTGTAATGCTCATTAGTGTTTTTAGTGTTAATTTGTGTGTGTTATTTTCTGATGTTGCTTGAGCTATGTTTTCAATAGCTTTTTTATTGATTTACAGAGTGTTTGACAGCAATGGTATTAATGCACTTTACATCAAATATATTTCATTTATTTAGTTCGAAATTATAAATTTTTAACATAATAAAATGAAACGAAATTCTGCGTCACTACTTTATAATTCGTTTGGCTCACAGTTACGTTGGGATTTCAACATGAGGCTATATGTATGGGCTGCGCCAAAGTACCGGGGGCACCTGTGTGGTCTCTGCGGGGACTTCAACGGTAAAGGTGACAACGACCTCCTCACGCCTTCAGGCGATGTCGAGAATAATATACCCGAGTGGGGCAAGAGTTGGAGGGTAAGAATACACGCAACGTACATTCTATATTGACGTCCCTTCTGAAACTTTTCTGCTTGTCGCTTTCTGTGAACTAAGCCCTGTTTTTTTGATTGTATAACGGTCACGTGACTCGAGGTAGTAATTATTTAGGAGAGTGATTTTTGTCGGTCTGCGTTATCCTTATAAAATGGTAAAACTCGCAAATGTTCGATGTTCACGCAGACGCCGCGACAGCCTACCAGATGTAAAGACAACGAACCGATACACAAGATTCAAAACAATCCCGCTGTAGAGAAGGTTCACCGCGAAACTTGCGAAAAATTAATCGAGGTTAGAAAATGCGACCGTTCAATGCCATCGGCATATTTAATTTTTTTACTTCGTGGATCGGTTGTTCCACCACCATATTTCTATGTACCCCTTCATCATTCCTGTGTTTGTGTTAATTACGTTATTTAGCCAGTTTTTCCACGTTCCGATTTGCCAGGTGTCCTTTATTCGTCTGCTTTGTAAACTTCATCGCGTGAAAAAGCAGGGGGTTGACGCGAAAGCTTGTAATCGTTGAAAATTAGTAGTGTCACAGCTTATAGTACATGCCAATAATGTAAACGACGATAATCGCCTATAACCTACGACAAAAAAAACATTGCCCCCCCCCCCCCCCCGATCTAAACCCCCTTAAGCGTTAG
>WURV02168528.1:0-12628 GCA_011762755.2 Epimenia babai
CGACCGCGGACACGATCTACTTCCTGACTGACGGCAAGCCGAGCGCGGGCGATCTGCAGACCACCGAAGCCGTGCTACGCGCCGTCGAGGGTTGGCAGTCCGAGCGCCAGCGCACAATTCACGGCATCGCATTTCTGATGGGGTCGCACGAGTCCGACGATACGGCCGCGTCCGCCAACCTCGTGTTGCAGGTCGCGAGGCTCGGAAACGGCCGCTTCGTCCGGCTGGAAGACCCGGAGCCGGGCCGCCGCCGCGGTCGCTGATCAGGTGGCGGGCGCGTACCCGCTCTGCTCCTGTGCCCATCGCGTCTGGTCGGTGCCCTGGCCATTGATCATCAGAGTCGGCGCCCCGCCGTAGGGGCCTTTTCGAGTGGCGCTCGAACGACCGCGCAAAGTGCGGAGGTGCAAGGTCTTCGTGAGAGCCAGAAGGTTCGGAAACTGATCGAACCTCGCACAGGTGGCTTCGTTTGGGTCGCCATGACCATGCGCACGGGCTGGTTCGGGTTATCGATTCTGATCCACGCCGCGCTGCTGGCGGGGCTGGCACCATTGGTCACCTCGCGGAACAAGGCAGCGGACCCATTGGTGCGTCGCGTCAGTTTTGATTTCCCTACGGGTTTCGAGCCGGGGCGTCCCGCTGTGGCTCCGCTCGCCAGCGAATGTGATCGGTGGCTGGATACAGAGTTGGAGAGCGCCACTCTGAACCCGCGAGTGATCACCTGTGCCGACGATGATCGCAACGAAGAGCCGCAGGGTCTTCCAAATGCGCGCTCTGCAATTGGCCATTGGAGTAACCACTCCCCGCAAGCCTGCGACTGGATGGCAGTGGGGGGACTGTCCACGTCTCTCGGGCTCGGTGGCAACGAGGCCAATGGCATCGGGCGTGCAGATGCCTGTGGCGATGACTACTTGCGCGCCCGCGGCGGGGCGATCCGCTTCGATCCACAGGTCTACCGCGCCGGAGCCGAGTGGTTGATCGCCCGGCAACGACCGGATGGCACATGGGGAAGCGCTGAGGAAACCGGGCTCGCCCTCGTTGTGCTGATGAAATGGGCCGATCCGGTTGCCGCAGATCCGATCGACGCCGGGCTGTCCGCCATCCCGGGTTTGGAGCAGGAGAATGGTGCTCTGGACGCCGACCCGGCCGGTCACGCAGCCCTGCTGTGGGCTCTGGTTGTCGGTGCTGATCGCCTGCCGCCGGAGCGCGGACGTGCGATTCGCTACCGTGCGGCGGCGCACGCGGCCGATTCGCTGCTGCCCGACAGCGCTGACGATTGGACGGCTTTTCTGTTCGACGCTGCCCGGGATGAGAGCCGGTACCACATCCCTCTACCCGGTCGCTTTGGTGAGCGACTGCTCGATGTGCACTACGCGATGAGAATGGTGGATACCGGCGCAGCCAAACCGATGCGTCAGATGGTTCGACTCTGTTTGAACCCCGCCGACCCGGATGCGCGACTGCTGGCCCGGTTCAATCAGCTGCCGCTCCCAGTCTTCGACGGTACCGCGGACTACAGGTTGTGGCTGGCGGTTCGCCGATGTTTTTGGTCGCCGTGGTCAGGATTCGGTGTCGACCCTCGCGAAGCAGTCAACCACCGGCTGCTCGCCCGCCGAACGTCCAACGGCTCATGGGACCGTTCTGTCACGAAGACCGCTCTCGCCCTCCTGATTCTGGGCATTGACGCAAGCCGGTGATCGGTCCCGCTTCCGTCCGATGCACCGTCTTCACCGAGCGAGGGGAATGCGCTTGAGACATCCGGGTGACCGGGTCGTGGGAACTGGCCTGGACGCTGGGGATCGGGGTGGCTTCGTTCGGCAGCTTCGATAGATACAGGGTTCGCGGGCGGGAAGGTACGGGGGTGCGAGGCGATCCAGGTATCGGCGCGGGACTTTCGGCAACCTGCGCGACTCCGATGTGAGTGTAGCGATGATCCCGATGGGCGCGAGCAAGGGGCGGCGGGTGGACGAAACGGAGCCAATTGGAGGAATTGCGAATTCCGTGACAGGTTCGCTGAACGCTGGTGTCTTCATAACGTCGGATATGACCGAGCCCAAAAATGCCAAGCTGGCGAGCGGTTCGATGTCTGTGCGATTGTCAGTATTGACGAGTGCCGCACCCCGGCCTCGCACCTGTCGATTTACGATCGACTCCCGATCGACCCAGGACCCATGACCCGCAACGCCGACTCAACTGGCAAGCCCGGAAGCCAACACCGCGATCGTCCCGATCCGTTGATGGACTCGATTGACGAGCACATCGACGGGGACGGCAACCGCGTGGATGCCCACGGCCCGGCGATTGCCCATCACGTATTCGAGCCCGAGAGCCTGGACCCGCATCAGACCGACATCGTCTCGGCGCTGGTGCGCGACGACGCCGAGTGTCGCGACTGGGCGCAGCAGCTCTCGAAGCTCGGTGAACTCTCGGATCGCGCGTTGCCCGCCAACGACGAAACGAAAGACCTGCTCGCCGACATCACCCGCCGCGTCAAACTCGAACGCCAGCAGCGGACGTCGCCCGCCTCTACCTCTGCCACCTCGCCAACCGATCAGAAGGAAAAGTCGATGGGTATCCGCTTCCTGTGCCCCTCCTGCGAGAAGAAGTACGAGGTCCTGGAAAAGTTCTCCGGCCGCCGGATGAAGTGTACGCGCTGTTCGGAGGTGATTTCGGTGCCGACGGCGTCGACGATCCCGGCCAACTACGTGGAAGGCGCCGCGTCGGATGCCGACGCCGAGTCGGCGAAGCTGCACAACACCGCCGCCGCCACCGCCACCGCGGCTGCCACGATGGCGACGGAAGACGACGAGTGGAGCAATGAAGACACCGTCGTGGCGGGTCAGATTCCGAACCTGAGCGACAGCCCGGCAGACGACCTGCGTGGCCCGTCGCGTGCTGCTGCGAAGCCCGAACCGAAGCCGAGCAAGCGCGAGAAGCGCAGTTCCGGTGCTGCGGCTGCTATCGGTGCCGGTGCCGCTGCGGGTGCGGTTGCGGCTTCGTCGGGCCGCAAGGCGCGTCCTAGCAGTGCCAGCAACACCAGCGGGCGCAAGCCGAAGGCCGACAGCGGTCGCAAGAGTTCGAAGAGTCAGGGTGGTCGCCGCGCTGGCGTGACGCAGTTCCTGCGCCGCAACCAGAAGCAGGTGACGGGCATGATCGCCATCACCGTGCTTGCCATTCTCGGCATCATCGGAGTGGTCGCAATCGGCAACTCCGGCGACGGCAACGGTTCGGATGCCGTGGCCAACGCAGGCGACACGCCGAAGCCCACGCCGAAGATCATTGACGAGTTCGATCGTCCCACTGGCATTCCGGACGAAGAGTTCGAGCCGGAAGAAACCCCGTTGCGCGTCGATGCTGCGTTCCCCGAGTTCGGCGAAGCGTGGGAAGACATGGACTACCAGTTGACCGCGACGGGCGGCACCAAGCCGTACACGTGGCGCGTCGAAGGGAACCTGCCCAAAGGTCTGCAGCTCGATGGCGACCGTGTCCGCGGCGTCTGCGAGAAGGAAGGCGACTTCGAGTTCGCGATCGTCGTCTCCGACTCGTCGGGCAACCGCACGAAGCACGAAGTCAAGTGGACCTGCGACCCGCACTTCGAGATCAACGTCTCGGCGTTCCCGCAGAACCCGATTCTCGGCGAGCAGTACGTGCACCAGTTCGAAGCGACCGGTGGCAAGGCTCCCTACACCTTCATCGATGCCGGCGCCAACCTGCCGAACGGGATGGAGTTTGACGCGGCGAAGGGCCTGCTGATCGGCAAGCCCGACGTGCTCGGCCGCTACTCGCTGCGGCTGAAGGTGACCGACTCCCGCAACCGCTCGGACGAGGTTCGCTTCCGCTTCGAGATTGACGAACCGGCGAAGGCCGACCCGGTGGTCGTGCGCCGTCGGCCCGACCCGTCGATGCCGCCCGGCCCGGACAACCCCGAGCCCGACCCCGATACCGTCAGTCGTCCCGATGGTCTGCAAGGCCCCGACCTGGACCCGCGCCCGGGCCCGGTGGATCGTGGCGAGCCCGGCGAGATCGTCGGTTGGCAGTCGGGTGGTAGCCGCGAAAAGATGCAGGAGATCGCGCAGAAGAACCGCCAGGGCTGCGACCTGATGCGCGAGAAGAAGTACGAGGAAGCCGAGAAAACCTTCTTCGACATGCTCCGCCTCGATGGTGGCAACACGCTGGCGCTCTACAACCTCGCCTGCCTGTACTCGCTGTGGGAGAAGCACGAGAAGGCGCTCGAGTACCTCGAAGAGGCGATCAAGTACGGCTACACCGACTTCACGCACCTCCAGCGCGACAGCGACCTCGAGAACATCCGGCATATGCCGCAGTTCCGGGTGCTGATCTCCGACCGCGAAGGCCTGATGCACAAGGCCGCGCAGGGCAACCTGGAACGCTTGCAGGCGCAGTTCCCCAACTACCTCTGCAAGATGGACGAAGAGAACAAGTTCATCTTCGCCACCAACCAGAGTGAAGAAGTGCTCGAGATGCTGACCGACCGCATCATCAACTATGCGAAGGCCCAGTATCGCGACATCCTGCCCAGCAAGCCGGACTACTACATCATGGTGATCCTGCCGACGTCGGCGGACTTCGCCAACCTGCGCCCGGCCGCGAACATCGGCGGCTGGTACAACCCCGGCCAGCGCATGCTGATCTCGGGTTCGATCGGCCACACGCTGACGCACGAGTTCACCCACGCGTTGCACTTCGCCGACCTGCAGAAGCGCATCGGCAACATGCAGGCGCACAACATCTGGTTCCTGGAAGGCATGGCAACGCTCTTCGAGGACTCCAAGCTGCCCCAGCAGGACGGCGAGAGCGCGATTCCGGTCGACAACGGTCGCCTCGGCATCGTCAAGAGCCGCGCCGGTGCCGGCACGCACTTCAAGTGGCGCGAGTACATGGCGTGGCCGCAGCAGAAGTTCATGGAAGGCCCGAACGTCTCGCTGTCGTACGCCCAGGCCCGCTACATCACCTACTGGATGTACGACCAGGGCAAGCTCAAGGAGTACTACGAGGCCTACAGCCAGTCCTGGCGCCAGGGTGCGGATGGCCGCGCCGGCATCAAGGCGATGGAGCAGGTCTTCGGCAAGCCGCTGGAACAGCTGGAAGCCGAGTGGCTGGAGTGGATGAAGACGCGTACCTTCAACAACCGCCCCAACGTCACGCTCGGCATCAAGATGACGCGCAACCCCACCTCCACCGGCCTCGAGATCGAGGAAGTGATGGAGGACAGCGCAGCCGAGAAGGCCGGCATGCGCAAGACCGACATCATCGTCCAGGTGGACGGCCGCCCGATTGACAGCCAGCGGGCCCTGCAGATGGCACTCGCCGAGTTCGAAGCCGGCGACGTCGTGCGCTTCATGGTCATCCGCCAGGAGACCGACCCCGATACCGGCGAGACCCGCCAGTATCCGAAGCAACTCGCCGTGCGAATGCTCGCGAAATAGCAAGACACCGGCAACCGGCACTGCCCCTCGCACACGCGGGGGGCAGTTGCCCTTCCGGCCTGCTTCTCCACGCTCCACCCGTTCCTGACCGCCGTCGTGAATCGCTCGTTCCTCTCGTTCTTCCCGTTCATCACTGTGCCCGCCGTGCTGCTGCTCACCGGCGGCATCGCGGCGGCGCATCCGCACGAGTGGTACGACGTGAACGTGGTGGCCGACCTCGGCAACGGGCGCAACGAGTTGGTGCTGGACGTGCAACTCCAGCCCGACGCGTTCACCAA
The DNA here is from genome assembly GCA_011762755.2 of Epimenia babai. Lineage (NCBI taxonomy): Eukaryota > Metazoa > Mollusca > Solenogastres > Cavibelonia > Epimeniidae > Epimenia > Epimenia babai. The sequence continues at coordinate 5,723 of WURV02168528.1, forward strand.
CGTCACGCTTCACCAGAACGCCGACATCAACCGGGATGGCCGCATCACCGACGCCGAGATCGTGACCCTGCGCGACCTCTACCGGTCAAACTGGGAAAAGGCCGACTGGTTCACCCACGTGCTGCTCAATGGAGACGCTTGCCGACCGGTGCGGATCCACGATGTGCAGCTCTATCGCGGCACCGACGAATACAGCGAGTCGGTCTTCACCGTGCGGCTGTTGGTGCACGTGCCGATTGATCGGCACAAGGAGTACAACACCGTCAACCTGATGTTCTTTGACGTGTCGAATTACACGGCACTGTCATTGAGCAGCCGCAACGTGCAGCTCCGGGCCGATCCGCGGCGCGTCGAGATCACCGCCATCAGCCAGTCGCGCAAGGCCGAGGTGCGGCTGCTCTACCGCCTTCTCCCCGAGCCCGCCCCCGATGCAGATGGCGGCGATGCACCACGTGCGGCCAACGCCTCGTCCGGCAACGCGGACGCCGGGCCCACAACCGCCAGCGTGATCGTTCACATCGAAGACACCGGCAATGGCCCGGAACTCACGCTGATGGAACGTTTCGCCGAGTGGGCGCGCGAAACGAGTCAGTTCGTGGAAGGCAAGCTGCGCGAACTCAAGACCGGCGCCGACCTCACGCTGCTCCTGATGCTGATGGGCAGCGTCGCCCTGTGGGGCTTCCTCCACGCGCTCGGCCCCGGCCACGGCAAAGGGCTGATCGCCGCCTATCTCGCCCAGCGCGACGGCCGCTTCCTCGATGTGCTCAAACTCGGCTTCCTGATCGCGTACGTGCACACCGGCGCATCGGTCCTGCTGATCGGCATCGTGAAACTGTTCGCCGATCTGGTCATCGGCGCGGGCGGGCAGAAAGCCTTCATGGACAGCGCGCAGGGGTGGATCGGCATCGGCTGCTTCTCGCTGGTGGTGGTGATGGGCCTGCGCATGCTGATCAAACGCATGACCGAGCACGACCACCACCACGACGAGATCCAGAGCACCGAACTGCGCAAGATTGCGATCTTCTACGGCATGGTTCCGTGCCCTGCTGCCTTCATGCTGATGACCTTCGCGCTCGGCGCGGACATGTTCCACATCGGCATCCTGCTGGTCGCCGCGCAGGCGTTCGGCATCGCGCTGGTTCTGGTCGGCGTGGGTGCCACCGTGCTGTGGTCGCGTCGCGGCCTCACCGGCGCGTTCCGTCCCCACGAGTCGTCGCCGGTACCCGCGTTGGCCGGCATCCCTGCCGCGGCAGCGGCGGCCGTCGCCGACGACCGCTTCACTCGCGAAGACGAGATCGAGTGGCTGGACGATGACCCCGCGGATGATCCGGCCCCGGCCGACGACGACGAAGCAACTCACGAAGATCAGATCGAGTGGCTGGATGATGACGACAAGCGTGCCGCCATCCCGGCCCGTCTCGACACGCCGTCGTACGCCCCTGCGGCCCCCGCCAGGGCCGGTCACACGGCGGCCGACGCGGCAGACGACTCGCATGATGATCACGATCACGACGAACTGCCGTTCGCGATTCGCCTGGTCGAAAATCTCCTCGGCTACGGCGGTGCCATCGCGATGGTGATCCTCGGCTCTGCGCTGGTCTGGTACCACGGGCACTGGGTACTCGGCATTTTCTGATCGACCGACATCTCACACGTAATCGGTCGTACCAACCGGATCAGCTGCCTGGCTTGGAGAGTGTCCCGGAGGGTACGATTTGATGAAGTTCGGCCAGGGGAATGGTCCGAGCCGGGTGTTCGGATCGTTGGTCGCGGTGATCCCTCTTGCGACCGTCCCTCACTCCTTCCGATCCGGTAGCCAACCAGGCGCATAGCGCCAGGAGCCACGGAATGTCGCAGCGCAGCGTCTCTCTCGCGTGGGCGGTTCTGTTGTCAGTCGTGTGGATCAGCGGGACGCTCCCCGCACCTCACGCACTTGCCGATGACGGCGACGCGGGCGAAACAATGGGAGGCGAAGGCGCCGCGACCATCAGCTGGCTGACCCCGGAAACGCAGGCCCGCGTCGGTGAGTCGCTGATTGTCTGCATCCGCCTGCCCCGCGCCGCCGATGCCGATCGCGACATTCCGGTCGCAATCGAACCGGCCAACGCGCTCGAGGTGGTGACGCCTGCGCGAGTGATCGCCGGCAACGCGTTGGCGTGGATTCGCGTGCGCCCCACCATCGCCGGCGACGTAGCCCTGCGACTGGAGAACGGTGGTACCTGCACCCTGCACGTCACAACTGCCCCCGCGCACGTCACCAACTCCATCGAGATTGTTTCCCCCGCTCCGTGCGCCACGATCTGGGGTGCGCTGGAAGTAGGCGCTCGCATTGGCGGACGCGCAGTGGCGTCTGCGTCGTTGTGGGTCAACGAAACCGAAGTGGCGGACGCGTTGATCGATAGCCGCACGCGCGGCGGGTTCGAGTGTGTGCGCTTCAAACTGGACTGTACGACCGTGCCAGCAGGCAGCGCGTCGCTGATGATCCGTGCGGCCTACGTCGACGGCGGCGAGGCGGTGAGTCAGCCGCTCCCGGTACGGGTTGCTCATCCTGACCCCGAGACCGGCCAACTGTTCGCGGCGGAAGCGGAGGAACTGGCGAAGCTCGCGTTGCCGCAAGACTGGCGCTACAAGGCCCCGGCGCTGGTGCGTGACGATCGCACGGCGAGCGGTGGCAAGTACTGCATCCACGCCTCCGAAGGCCGTCCCAACCGCATTCCGGTCGAGAGCGAAACCGGCGGCTGGTACCAGGTGGTGATCCGCGCCCGCGGTAGCTATGCCGGCGGTGCGTTTCCGTCGGTAGGCGTGTTTGTGGACGACGGCTATCGCGAGCCGGTCACGTACTCGCCGATCTTCCATGAAGGCTGGCACCGCCTGGCAATCGGTCGCCCGTTGTTCGTGCCCGAGGGCAAGCACTTCGTCGGCGTACGGTTCACCAATGATCGCTACGTTGCCCGCCTGTTGGACCGCAACCTCTACATTGACCAGTTGGAGTTGCTGCGCTTGGACGACACGGTGGTCAATGACATGGGCGGCCTCGCCGAACCCGATGGGGTGCGCATCATCCCGTCGATGCGGCTCGACGGCCGCACGGTCAGCGGTGGCTTTGACTACACGGTGGGCATCGTTTGGCCCGACGCCGAAAAACAACGGCGCCGCCCACAATCCTGGAAATCAACGGTCGCGAGATTGCCCGTCAGCACACCGCCAGCGCCCGCTTCCACGTCACCACCGCCGACTTGCAGCCGGGTGAGAACACCTTGCGCACCGTGGTCGATCTCGGCGCCCGCGGCCGCGTCACCAGCATGACGTCACGCTTCACGTGGGTGGGCACAGAGGCATCGCGCTTTCTGCAACGCACGATCATCAACGCGGCGGCTCCCGGATGGACGGGGAGCGGGGTGGAACGGCTGCAGTATGACCGTCGCGCGCCAGACCGCTGGATCTTCGCGATGGCGACCAACGGCGACGTCACGCACGCGCTGCCGGACGAACTGGAAGGCCACTACCAGTTGTACCTCTACGCCAACGCCGACGAGTACGAAGGCCGCCCGAAGGTGCGAGTCTCCCGGACCGCAGGCGAGACGGCCACCGAACTGAAGACCGTCGAACTGCGCCGCGGTTGGCGCCATACGCACGTCGGCAACTTTGACTTCGCGTCGGGGGCCAAGTCGCTCACGGCTGCGTTCATCAACGACCACTACGAGAAGGACAAGGGCGACCGCAACGTCTACATCGGCTCGTTTGAACTGCGCCGCATCGGTCCGAAGAAGGACGAGACCGACCCCTCACTCTCGATTCTCTACCCGGCGGCAGGCGCCACTCTCGGCCCGGTGGATGCGGTGGTGCTGGAGGCGTCGGCTGACAGTGGCATGCACTATGCGCAGGTGTTGATTGACGGCAAGGAACACCCGGGCGCGACGCACTACATGACGTGGTCGCCGGATCGTCGCATTGCGATTCCGATCTCGACGCGCGGCCTTGCCGGTGCGGAGCACCAGTTGCAGATCCGCGTGCGCGAACTCTCGGGCCGGATGATCACGAGCGATCCGATCACGATCTCCGTCAGCGAGTCTCCGGCGGACTCTCCGTTCGCCGCGGCCGCGCACTTCCTCAACCGGTTCGGCTACGGTCCCGAGGAACAGGCGCTGGCCGAAGTCCTGGTCGACGGCATCGAGCCCTGCCTTCGTCGCTGGTTGGCGGCAGCGATCGATGAGGAAGCGATTGCGAACGCCCGCGCGCGGTATTCACGCGACGACAACAACACGCACATCGCCTACCGTCCGCTGGACATCTCGGTGTGGACCACCAACCCGGTGCGCGATCGGCTGGTCAGCTTCCAGGAGAACCACTTCAGCACCTGGATCCAGAAGACCGGGGCCTATCGCGAGTGGGATGAACACCTGCGCCTGAGGGCGCTGGCTGCCGGCCGCTTTCGTGACCTGCTACGCGCCTCGGCCACCAGCCCCTGCATGCTGTTCTACCTGGACCAGGAGAACAGCTTCGCCAACCGGATCAACGAGAACTACGCCCGCGAGATCATGGAGTTGCACACGCTCGGTGTGGATGGCGGCTACTCCCAGAAGGACGTCGAAGAGCTGACGCGAGTGATCACGGGCTGGTCAGCCACGCGGGAACGCGGCAAGCAGCGCTTCGCGTTCTGTCCCGAGTTGCACGACCGCGAGCGTCGAGTGGTGGTCGGGTTCGAGTTTCCCGCGCTCGAAGGCAACGCCGCATCCGCTCCCGTCCAGGCGGCTGCACTGGATCGCGGCGAAGCAGCGCTGGAATTGCTGGTCGCGCATCCGTCCACCACGCGCTTCCTGTCGCGCAAACTCGTGGAGCACTACATCTGCGAACCCGCGCCGGAGGAACTGGTCGACCGCGTCGCGCAGGTCTGGCGCAGCACCGGGGGAGACTTCACCGAAGTGCTGGTCTACCTTGCCACCTCCCGCGACTTCGCGGACCCGTCGATTGCGACGCCGTTCGAGAAGGGCACCGACCCGTGGGAGTTCGGGCTGCGCATCGCACGTTGTGGCCGCTGGGCCGGCACGTCTGCAATCTACGGCATGCTCGCCGCGAACGAACGCCTGCCGATGGGTCGCCCGACGCCGGACGGGTACGCCGAGTCGGAAGCAGACTGGTTTGACTCGGGCGCGATGCTCCAGCGGTGGCGCCTGGTGGAAAGGGCGGCCGGCGGCATTCGCTGGCGCGTGTTCTACGGCCACGTCCGTCGAAACCAGGGCGAGTACACCGACGAGTGGAACCAGGCCGTGATCGACTGCGTCGCGGTACGCCTGTTCGGCCGGCTGTTGAATCCGGCCAGCAACGACACCGCGCTAGCGATCATGCGCAACGCCTCCGGCGACCACAACGCACGCGTCGGGCTTGCCGCGAGCATTGTGGGCCAGATGCCCGAAGCCAACCGGCACTGACCTCGCGCTTGATTTCGCGCCTGATTACTCACCCCTCCTCCGTTCCCCGGTCACCATTGATGGTCCACCCGTTCCGCCTGTCCCGATTCTGCGTCGCGTTGCTGCTGGCCGCGCTGTTCGTAGTGTCGTGGATGCCCTCCCGGGTGTTCGCCCAGGACGACGCAGTCCCCGGCCAGACCGGTGAAGCCGAACCCGCACGCCATCAACTGGCGTGGAAATGGCCCATCGGGAAAACGCTGCGGATGCAGACGGTGCAGGTTCAGACCGAGGACGGCCCGCAAGGGCGCTCGTCCAACGAGACACGGCAGGTGTTGGCCTGAGATGTGTTGTCGCGCGACGACGACACCGGCCGCGTCACCGTCCGCGTTCGCTACGAGACCATGCACGTCACGATCAACGCGGCGGGCATGACCATCGAGTACGACTCGACCAACGAGGAACACGCTCACCTCCGCAATCACCCGGCTATCAAGCCCGTGGCGGGCCTTGTCGGCCGACACCTGATGGTGGTGGTGACCGACGCCGGCCAGGTCAGGTCGGTCACCGGCGCCGACGAGATCTTCCAGTCGATCTTCAGCGACCAGCTTGATGCGCGCGATTCACAGACGCGCGCGATGGTGGCGCAGATGCGGTTGCAGATCAGCAACACCACGTTCCGCGAGATGTTCAAGGGGTCGTTGAGTACCATTCCCACGCAGCCCGTGGCGCCCGGCGACAGCTGGCAGCTGGAACTTCGCGTGCCCCTGCTGGGTGTCGCCGAGATTGTGGAACGACACACGCTGGCCCTGCAGCGCGTGGCGGCCGACGACGATGGCACGACCATCGCCCACCTTCGCAGCACCGGTACGGTAAAGATCGAACCGCTGGACTCGGTGCCGGGCGACAACCCGTACCGCGGCATCCAGTTCGCCATCGCGAAGAGCACCATCAAGTCGCAGATCCGCTTCAACGTGGACGATGGCCACCTGCAAACCTCGGAGAACGTGGTCACGATGACCATGGAGGTCGTCGGCCCGGGTGGCATCTTCACGCAGAACATCACCGTCAGGATCAACCAGACGTTCCTCGACATCAGGGACACCCCGGCCGATGCGGGCGACCCCGACGACCCCGACGACCAGGACGGCAGCGACGATTCAGACGACGACCAGGACTGACCCGACCAAACCCGTACTCACTCACGGAGACGACCTATGCCACTCGGGCCTCTCAACCGCCGGTACTTCCTCGGCCTTTGCGGTAGTGTTGCCGTGACCTCGGGGCTCGGCACTCTCGCGCCGTCGTCGTTGTTCGGGCAGGAGCCGGACACGGTGCGCCGCGGCAAGACGCTGGTGGTGATTTTTTTCCAGCGTGGCGGGGCAGACGGCCTCAACATCGTGGTGCCGTACGCCGAAGCCAACTATCCGAAGCTGCGTCCCGGCATCGCCCTCAAGCCCCCGACAGAGGCGGGTGGCGAGAACGCCGTGCTGGAACTCGA
>WURV02168539.1:0-32146 GCA_011762755.2 Epimenia babai
TTATCTAATTCTTTGGACGTTTCGCGCCATACTTACTACGCGCTTGCTCACGGTTACGTACACCATCAGCATCCAATGTTCCACGCACGATATGATAACGTACACCTGGTAAGTCTTTTACACGACCACCGCGTACCAATACCACACTATGCTCTTGTAATGTGTGACCCTCACCTGGGATGTATGCTGTGACTTCGATACCGTTAGTCAAGCGTACACGCGCTACTTTACGTAATGCTGAATTCGGTTTCTTCGGTGTCATCGTCTTTACTTGAGTACACACACCACGTTTTTGGGGCGCGCCTCGTTTATGACGAGTCCGGCGTTGCGAATAAGCATTGAGGGTGAATTGCAGCGCTGGTGCTTTATTCTTCTTATTTTTTGATTTACGACCTTTGCGCACCAATTGATTAATTGTTGGCATAAAACTCTCCAAACTTCTGCGTCATGACTGAGTGAGTCTCACCGTAATTATGATCTTCTTTTAGACATGCAAAAAGGCGCACAGAATATGTGAACGCCCATATAATTTTCCCTCATGACGAGCCACCTGCCAAAGCAAAGCACTTTCGTCACATGCACTAAATTCAATACCCATTGCCTCCGTGGAGGTTGGTATATTGCGTTTGTGGTTGGTAATATTAGCAGTGGAAGATAGGACTGTCAAGGGAACTCATGAGCAATTTCTAGGCAACTTTGGGCACTCTGTCTAGATAATTGCACGAATCCTTCAACAAAATGCAGTAATACACTTGAAACTTACTCCAACCTGACCATTTAACTCGAGGATTGCGATATGGATAAAAAGAAACAAGGATTTTTTGGTAATCGCCGTATTGCTTTAGTTATTTTTGTGATTTTACTCGCTTTTACTACATTATTTTACTCGTTACCCAACCAGAATAATGATAATTATTGTGATCAATTTGAGGCTATAAAAACAGAGACAAGCTGGATTATCGAGTCTGCAATCGGTATCGATATAGAAATCCAGTGGCAAAGATCAATATTAGCCTTAGATCCTGTTTTTGTTAGCGGAAATAACGAGCTTGTTTTTTATCAAGGACCAACAGAATGTCATTTTCAGAGTTATATTGTTGCCTTCGATGCAAATACAGGGTCTATTCAATGGACTTATGATGCGCGACTTATTCGTAATATTGCACAAATTGATAATGGTTACATTGCAACAGGTTGTTGTATGGAGATAGTAAGGTTGCATGATGATGATGGTGGTGAGATTTGGCGTTCAGAAATGATTCCTGCACGAATACTTCGCCCTAATGTTTATATTGTCGATGATTTTATTTACTTTCCAATAAGTTCCCAAACTCATGTGTTGAATATAGAAGATGGTAGTGAAGAGTTATCCATTAACCTTGAAAATGCTCTCGCTATTTATGAAGACTATGCGCTTATAAATCCTGTTGGGGCGACATTAGAGGTTATTGAAATCGATACTATGAATGTTATTTGGTCAGCTAGGTTGCCCGTGGAAAACACATTATCCAACTATGATGTATTTCGCTTTGAGGATGTTGTTGTGGTTGTATTCGGGAGTTCTGAAATGACAGCCTATAACATCGAAGATGGTGAAGAATTATGGACGATTGACGATAACCTTCAAGCCTTTCCAGTTTCTGTCGGGAGGTGGATGATTGTATATGGTGAGGATAATGTACTCGCTTGGCATGATATTTTTACAGGGCAATTAATCGCAGAAGTTGTCCTAACTCGAATAGCTGCTGATGATGACACAATAAATACCGCCTTATCAATTCCCGCAGTTCTTTCAATCAGTGAAGATCATCTATTTGTTTATCACGATTACAGTAGAGAATTGATAACATTAAACTATGATTTTCCTGAATGATAGATATGGTGTACGAAGAATCAAAAAGAGTGGGAACATCCACTCTTTATAACTTGTTCTAAATTGACTGTGCGTTATAACAGTTAAACCAACTGCTGGAAACTCGTCATAATTTCATCAACACCAATCGGCTTAGACAAGAATAAATCTGCCCCCGCGCCAACTGCTTGACTGGTTTGGTAGCCACCTGTTCCGCCACCCATCACAACAATTGATGTTTTACGATTTTGGTCATTATCACGAATATAGCGCACGACATCAGACCCTTTAATGTCAGGCAATAACCATTCCATTAAAATAATTTGTGGCGATTCTTTATCAAAAATGGTTAAGGCTTGATTCGCATTTTGAGTTGACGTCACTGCAAACCCCGCTTGCCCTAATACATGAGAGAGCATCTTATTGGCTTTAACATCATCATCGACTAACAATACTGATTGCCCAGAACCAATTTCTGGAATATTAACTTCATTATATGTTGTGTTGTTTTTCTCATAGCTACTTGGCATCACAACAAACTGCACTTGCAACTCAAGTTTACCGAGCGCAATACGATCACCATGTTGTAGGCGATATTCAACGCCCGCCATCATACGCCCATTATTAAGGAAGGTGCCATTCGAACTGTCCATATCACGAATGGTTACTTGGCTATTCCGCGCAATGATTTCCATATGGATACGAGAAACACCCAATTGACGGGCATTATAGGGAAGTAAGTCAACATCCGGCATGGTCTGGGTGGGTATATCTGAACGCCCAACCGTGATGCGCTCATCGACTTCAACTTGAATCAGATCAGCAGTGCCAATTACACGCAATTTAATAACCCAAGGCATCATAAATTCTAATGGACCCGTGCCACGTTGAATAGCTTCGGGGAGATTCTCCGAATCGACTCGAACTGTTTCGTTATTTGGCAAGTTCGCTTGTTGCATCATATTGCGTGTCCTTGAATTGCGCTAAGGTTAATTTAGAATTAATTTTACCACGAATATCGTTATTGAATAATTAATGTTGTAAGAGTCACCTAAATATTAGATAACAAAAAAAGTGATGGGCATCTGCCATCACTTTTAGTTGTTTGCCTGATTTATTGCGCTTATAAGGAAAACAGTTTTAATGCACGAGTTCCCCAAAGCTTTTTATCAATTCGTCCACGCCTACAGGTTTAGTCAATAGGACATCTGCACCCGCGCTAATCGCTTGCCCTGTTTGATAGCCACCTGTCGCGCCACTAACAACCAAAATCGGAATCGCATGACTTGGGTCACGTTCGCGGATATACTGTACGACTTCAAGCCCACCCATATCTGGCAAGAGTAGTTCTAATAACACCGCCACAGGATTAAATTTATCGTAAAGCGTCAACGCTTCACTACCGCTATAGGCAATCATAACTTCATAACCAGCTTGCTTGAGCACACGACTAATCATGTTAGCGACTTTTTCATCATCATCGACCAGTAAAATGCGTTGACCATTGCCGATTCGTTTAATACCCACTTCGCTATATGGGCTTTCTCGTTTTTCGTAACTACTCGGCATCACGACAAATTGCACCTGTAATGACAATTTACCTAAAATAAGGCGATCACCATGACGTAGGCGGTATTCAACGCCTGCTTTTAGTTTTCCTTCATTAAGGTATGTACCATTCGCACTATTTAAATCGCGAATAGTGATTCTGCTATTACGAGCTGAAACCTCAGCGTGGCTACGTGACACGCCCTGAAGGTGCGCATCAAAAGCCTGTAAATCAATATCAGGTTTATTTCCTGATTTTTGATCCGAACGACCAATAATCATGCGTTCAGCTACTTCAACTTGGATAATTTCAGTGGTGCCGACCACCCGCAATTTGATTACCCATGGCATCATAAATTCTAGCGGACCAGTCCCACTAGGTATTGCTTCTGGTAAACTCTCGGGCTGTAAGTGACGGGTCTTGCCATCACGATTAGCATCATCAGACATTTAAAATCCCCATGGTAATGTATCGATACCTAAGACCTTTAGTATGTTGTTATAATTGTACTAAAGTAATCAAGCAAAAATGATTATAAAATTCATCATGTATTTTGACCTAAACTTTACTACAGAAAATCGAAAATATAGTCCTCAAATTACTTTAGTAACTAGTCTTTACAAAGTTTCTTAGTGAATTTTACAAAAAACATACTCGAAAATTTGTAACTACTTTTTTCTGATTACTTAACTATACAACCAAAGGTGAATAAAGGCATACAAAGTCTAACACAGATAAGACATGCTTTTACATGATTGTGTGAATCTCCTCATTATATATGAGAGATGCGATATATATGGAAGATGCAACAAATTGTCACATCTTAAGCATGTAATTTGTTGTGAGAGGATTGATCCCAATAATCAGTAACATAAGAGGCAATATCTATATCAGATACTGCCTCTGTAAACTTCAACCTAGCGGAATAATTCACGCACGATGATGTTACGTTGAATTTCGCTTGTACCTTCGTAGATTTGGAAGATTTTCACATCACGGAGCAATTTCTCAACCGGATATTCTTTCATATAACCATAACCGCCGAAGACCTGTACTGCGTCCACAGCCGCCTTGGTTGCCATATCTGCGGCGAAAGCTTTAGCATATGCCGGAACTTTCGGATTAGCGATTCCTGCTTCAACTTGCCATGCAGCTTGCCAAACCAATAAGCGCGAGGCTTCATAGTTAATCGCCATATCTGCGATTTTATGCCCGATAGCTTGATGCTGATAGATGGGTACGCCGAATGCTTCACGTTCTTTAGCGTATTTTACAGATTCTTCCAGCGCACGGCGTTGTAAACCAACCGCGCCTGATGCAACACCCGGACGACTATAATCGAAGACGTGCATAGCAAGGTAGAACCCGCGCCCAACTTCACCGATTACGTTTTCTTCTGGCACTTCTACATTTTCAAACACGATTTCTGCTGTATCAGAGGCACGTTGCCCGATTTTATCGAACTTCTTGCCGACGCTTACACCAGGGGCATCACGTTCAATCACGAAACCTGTCATCCCACGATGTCCAGCATCAGGGTCGGTTTTAGCGAATACAGTGAAGAAATCAGCATGACTCGCATTGGTGATAAATGTTTTAGAGCCATTAATGATGTACTTCGCGCCTTTTTTCTCTGCGCGAGTTTCGATGCCGACCACGTTCGAACCTGCCGCCGCTTCCGTCACGCCATAAGACACCAACTCACCCTTGTCCATCAAGCGTTCACCGAGCCAATATTGCTTTTGCTTTTCATTACCTGCCAAAATCAGAGGTAATGCACCAAGGTGATTGGTGGTTACACTTGTACTGATACCTGAACACGCATAAGCAAATTCTTCACCAACCAAGCATTCCTCGAAAACTGTCGCACCCGGACCGCCATATTCTTCAGGCACATTCATGTTGGTAATGCCTAATTCCCATGCCTTTTTAAAGATGTCCATTGGGAATTTCGCGTGATGGTCATGTTCTTCTGCTACTGGCATGATTTCTTTTTGAGCGAAATCCCGCGCCATTTTTTGAAGCATTTGTTGATCTTCTGTTAGTGCGAAGCTCACACCACCAGCCATTTCTGCTACATCACTCATAATTTTTTTAACTCCAGTAATAAATGTTGTCGGAAACTAATCTAACAGAGATTAGATTAAATAAGTATACACGTATCACCAGCATACCTGCAATAAGCATGTTTTGAGGATTATCTATCAATTATTGACTGTAAAGATGGCAGTATTAACACCTGTGATTGCCTGTTTATTGATCTGTGCGCGCTAGTCGAAACCCATTACTCTGACCTGCAAGATTAGGGAGATACCGATTACGGTCATCACAACGGAAATTAGCGATAGCGGTACTATTCCATGAACCACCTCGTATCGTGCGGTTCATCGACTTGCTTTCAATATCATTCGTTCTTGTGGTGTAGTCGGTTAAACACCATTCTTGCACGTTCCCTATCATATCGACCACGCCGAAAATGCTATCCCCTTTGCCTTCATAATGATTGACGGGTGTTGTGCCCTCATGATGGCATGGCTCGACTGAATTATTACATTTCTTACAATCCCATTGATTACCCCAAGGATAAATACGACGATCACCACCTTGCGCGGCATATTGCCACTGCCTCTCAGTAGGGAGCATAATTTTTTCGCCTGTGATGCCACTCAACCACAGACAAAATGCAACCGCTTCAAACCATGACACACCAACAACCGGTTGATTCCTCCCATTCCAGCGGGAATCGTCCCAAAAGCGTGGTTTACTCCATGGTGTACCGGAGGGTCTCCACCGACCATCAAAATGCCAACCGCGTTTGCGATATTTCCAACCTTCTTCTGTCCACCATTTGTGCTGAGTATAAGCACCTGCTTCGATAAACTTAGCGAATTGAGCATTCGTGACAGGGTATTTAGCAATGCTATAGGGTTTATTCGGGATTTTAACCCATTCAAAGGGGGCAGGCATGAGGATATCGCTGGTGAGGTTGGGCATGATGACGGTATCTAAGACCTCAATCCGTCGCTGAATTTCGTTTCTTTCGGTTGAGGGGATTGATTGGATTTTTACACGGGCTGGTGTTTTTAAGAAGCGCGTGCGGAGCATTTCCATTGCTGCTTCAAAGTAAAAATGACTTAACGGTAAGCCACTTTTCCCGCTAATAATAGCTTGCAACTGATTTGGTAAAAATTGCAATTCGTCATCAACATTCACACCTTCTTCAATAATGGGCACAATATTGCGATCTAAACGAACGGCTTCTTCAATTTCGCGCAGTACCCAATCACCTTCGTCGGCACAGCGTTTTAATGAACCTTTAGAGATCAACAAAATGAAGTGTGCCCGTGCGCCAATCTGATTCAAAATGATGCGATCAAGGTCGCCACTATCAACACCATTAACATCGAGAAAGACATCAAAAGCGTGTGCCTTCAATTCAAGGTAAATAGATCGTGCTAAATGTTTGCTCTCATCGCGCCTATAAGAGATAAAGACGGTTTTTTGCTCTGCCATGTTGAGTTATCCGACGATGAATGATAATAACGAATCAGATTGTATAGTATTATCATGTGGTATGCCATATTCACCGAAATAATGAATTTATCGGCAAGATATAGTCAAAACCCTTTGAAGTATTATTGTCAGTGAGTTGTCTTTATGCTATTGTTGTTCTATAAATTAATTGTACAAAATGGAATATCCCCTTGTCATCTAAAATAGCACTGCTCATTGACTCTGAAAACATATCATATAAAGAATTACCTCGTATTCTTAAAGAAGTTAATCGTCAGGGGCAGATTGTTTTGAAAGCTGTTTATGGTGATTGGAATCAGCCTACTTTGCAAAATTGGCATGAAATTGCGACGAAAAATAAATTCAAAATTAGACATCAAACCAATTTAGCTGAAACAAAAAATTCATCAGACATGAAACTCATCATGGATGCTATGGAGGTACTTTATCATATTTCAGTGGATGTTTTTTGCTTAGTTACCAATGATGCTGATTATATCCCCTTATGTAATAAACTTCGCGACTCTAAAAAATATGTTATTGGGATAGGTTATGAACACGCATCTACTGGATTCATTCGAGCTTGTGATCAATTTGTTTTTCTCAGGCAAGAAGCACCATCTGTTCAATCACCCGTTCCTTCAATATTATCAGTATCAACCGAAGCACCAATTAGCATAAAAAAGCCAGATGTCACGCCAATAAAGAGTAACCAAAAAGATTTACGGAAACTCATTACAAAGGCGTTTACCAAAGCATCAAATAATACGAATCAATGGGTGCCATTATCCGCACTTGGTACAGCATTACGCGAAGTGAAAACAAACTTTAAGCCCAATGACTATGGACATACAACCCTATCCAATCTATTGAAAAATATGCCTGATTTTGTTGAATTGCAAACCAAAGGTAGTGTCAGTTCGGCACGACTTAAAAATAATGCCACCACTAAACCGCCAAAAGGGAAGAAACTACAAAATTTAATATCACAGGTATTTGCAAAAGCATCAAATAACCCAAATCAATGGGTGCCATTATCCACACTTGGAACCACATTCAAGCAAGTACAACCAAATTTCCAATCAAGTAACTACGGACACTCAACCCTATCTAATTTACTGAAAAGTATGCCTAATCTTGTGGAATTCCCTTCTAATGGTAGCAACAATTCAGCACGACTTAAAAACAACATTGCAAAATCAAAAAAGGCGAACAAACTGCAAAAGTTAGTATCGCAAGCATTTGCAAAAGCACCACAAGATGCAGATAAATGGGTGTCGTTATCAGCACTTGGTTCGGTATTACGTGAAATACAAACAGGCTTTAAGCCCAATAACTATGGACACGCCACACTGTCTAAACTTCTGAAAAATATGCCTGAGTTTGTCGAAATTCAAGTAAGAGCGGGCATAAAATCGGCACGCCTCAAAAAGTAGACTCTTGAAACGCATTAATATAGATAAGCAACAAAAAAGCAGTGATTGCTTAATCACTGCTTTTTGTCATCATGGAGGTGTCGAGAATCGAACTCGAGTCTACAAGAATCGACAACACGCTTCTACAAGTTTAGTCATCTATTAGAGTTCATGATAAGTAGCCCTGATGACACGGTACGTTTATCACTAGCGCGATGGATCTTGGGGCAACTTTATCGGCGTAGGCTGCCTTGCACTCAGTCTTTTATGACGCCCATCGATCTATCCAGACTAAGATGAACAGGATGGACGGCTAATCTCTTTGGACTAGCTACTTACGATAAGATACTATTATGCAGCGTATGCGTAAGCAGTTTGGTTTGTGTTTGCACCTATAGTGCTGCCTATTGGTAACGCGGCTCTAGGCTCCGCGACTTGCCACGTGACATCAGCCTCCCGCATCGAAGCCATGTCACCCCCTTAATATGTTGTTAATTATAGCAAAATTTCGTTCCTATGTATAGTATTAGGGAGTGAGAGTAGATGATTCTATTGAAAGGTTAACACATGTTTGAAAGTCATGTGAATACAGACGTTATGATTATCGGTGGTGGGATGGCTGGATTGATGGCAGCGAACATCCTTACCAATAAAGGAATTGACTGCATTGTTGTTGAGAAAGCGAAGAGCGTCGGCGGGCGTTTAGCTACTCGTCGCGTTGGTCCTGGTCTTGCTGATCACGGGGCGCAGTTCTTCACTGTACGTGACTCTGCGTTCCAAGTATATGTTGATCAATGGCTTGAAGAGGAACTGATCTATATCTGGTCACATGGGTGGAGCGATGGTAGCCTCGCGGAGCCGTCATTTGATGGCTTCCCACGTTATGCCGCTCATGGTGGGATGAATGCCTTGATGAAGCATATCGCGAAGGACTTGAAGGATATTCGCCTTAATACGCGCATGGTTACTGCCACTCGTGACGAGGAGGGCTGGGTATTCCAAGACGAGGAGAGTAACATCTTCGTCAGTAAAGGCTTGATCCTCACTCCGCCAGTTCCTCAGGGGTTAGAGATACTGGAAGAAGGCGCGACCATCCTCAAAGATACTGAGTTGGAAACCCTCAATAAGATCGAATATATTCCTTCTTTAACAGGTTTATTCTGGGTAGAAGGCACTGTACGTTTGCCTAATCCCGGAGCGGTGCAACGGCGTAAATCACAGATTTCATGGTTAGCTGATAACCAGAAAAAGGGGATTTCCCCTGATGCAACCGTTATTACGCTACAAGCAAGCGATCAATATAGTAAACAGATGTGGAGCGCACCGGACGAGCGTATTATCAATGCGTTACGCACTGATCTTGAACTCTACATGGATGCGAACGCAACTATCCGTGAAGCACAGTTGAAACGCTGGCGGTATGCCGGCCCTGAAACAACTCACCCTGAACGCTGTTTGGTGGCAGGTGATAGCCCTGCGCTGATCTTTGCGGGGGATGCGTTTGGTGGTCCACGTACAGAAGGCGCGGCGTTATCTGGGATAACGGCAGGCACGAAGATGCTGGAATTGCTCGTCTAGCCTCTGCTATACAAACCCTATTCAAATAGTTTGACCGCGACCGCAGAAAAAAAATAAAAAATCTGCGGTCGCTTTGATTCTTCCCTCAAATGAGTGCGGTTAGGGGTGATATTTCCTGCGGTCAACGTGTAAAAGTGCGGTCAACTTGGCAAAAGTTAGAAAAATTTGTTCAATTTAGAGATAGGGTAACATGGATTCGGGATTTCATGTGAACCAAATGGTCTTTTTTAGTAATGTGATAGATTTTACTTGTTATTACCACCTGCAAATGCCACATATGCACCGAGTGCGACAAGGCTTGTTCCAGTGAATAGGCGTTGCCCTTTACGTAGGTTCGGGCGCGTTTTTAGTTGATAGCCAATTGGTCCGGCTAATGTTGCTACTATAATATCGACGCTAGTATTCATAAAAACTGAGATACTTCCTAGCAGTATAAATTGCAGAAATATAACGCCATCAGGATTAATAAATTGAGGTATAAATGCCAGAAAGAATAAGGCTGTTTTGGGGTTTAATACTTCGGTCAAAATACCTTGATAAAAAGCACGTTTACTATTCGATGTAACGATAGTATCTGCTTTGCTTGGTTGTTCGGGCTGAAGGAGGGTGCGTATCCCCAGATAAATCAGGTATCCCGCTCCGACATACTTCACTAATGTAAATGCGAGGGCAGAGCTTGCTAAGATTACTGATAACCCCATTGCGGCTGCTAGAACGTGGAACATGCCACCAACTGCCGTCCCAAATGATGAGGCATAACCTTCAACCCGACCACCTTTTAAACTACGGGTTAACACATAAAAAATTGCGGGACCTGGGGTAATTGCCAGCACAAAAGCCGCACTTAAATACAACGCCAATGCAGTTGAATCGACCATAATTATGTCACTCCATATCTAAAATTGTCACTGAGTTTGAGGATAAGACATCATAAGCTAAACCTAAATAACCAATCAAACCACGCTAAATTGATGTAAAAGAAATTTACATTATTCGTGAGATTATATCTCCTGCTTAATCTTGTTTTGTAAATTGCTTGCCTCATAGTGTAATAATTATGTTGGTATGGCGAATAAGTTGACAATTATGTCGTTTAAATGAATCTGAATGTTAAGTTATTGGTAAGAAATGGGATAAAATCTGTTAATTCACCTCTTTATGGAAGCATCTTGGTTGGAAAACCGCCAATGTCTATGTACAATAAGCGTCCGATGTTTAATTCACAGATGGGGATATTATGGCAACGGAGTCACTTCCACCCACTCCGCTACGTGTACGCAACTTCTTTAATAGCCGTCAAGGACGTGTCATTTTAGAAAACCTCACTGCTTATTTGTTTTTGGCTCCTGCGGGTTTGATCATTTTTCTGTTTGCATTGTTCCCTGTCGGGTTCGCGTTTTTTGTCAGTTTGCATCGTTGGCGACGCTTCCCTGATGATTTTCGTGGTTTAGATAATTATGAGAAAGCTGTGGGTAACTTTGCGTATGTGATCTTCTTTTGGATTGCGCTGGCACTGTTATACTTTGCGGTGCAGTCAGCAATGCGCCTCTATAAAGAAACCAAAGACGATAAGCGCGGGTTATTATTTTTACTTCCGGGGTTGGTCACAAGTGGTGCGATTTTTGCGTCAGTTAATTGGTTTTTCTTACTTTTATTAAAAATCTTAGATATTCCTCAGCGTATTCGTGGGCAAGAAACTACAATTCGTTTATTTGTCGATGAAATGCTTGGTAGTTTCCGCTTTGAAGATGTGCTATCCGCCGCCAATATGATGCTGATGGCGATTGGCTTGACGATTGCTATCTTGGTTGTGTTTATGCGCTTGATTAAATCAAGTGATCGTGGACATTTCTTGTTTATTGCTACGTTTATATTTACGGCGTTGGGGTCGAGCTTCTTATTGATGCAGTTGACGATGAGTGAAGTCAATATTGCGATTGATGAAGCGCGTGAAGCTGGCGAAACACTGGGTATTTGGACAAATGTCATTCTGATTAGCGCGGGGGTTTTACTACTCTATCTCGCTTATCGCTTGTGGCAATATACATCAACTACTTATGATGATGGACATTTTGTACTCTCTGGTTTGGCGGTGATTTTACTCATCGTTGGCGGGTTTGTGCTGGTAAAAGAATTACCACAGGCACTCTCTGAAGCAGATGATGATGTGTTGCAAGGTTTTAACGTCACAGTGATGTACGCGATATTCTCTGTGCCGATGCAGTTAGCACTTGGCTTGGGTTTATCGGTGCTGTTATTCCAGAATATCAAAGGGAAGTCATTTTTCCGGCTTGTCTATTTTATGCCTTACATCACGCCATTTGTGGCAACGTCATTGGTGTTTACGCTGATTTTCGCACAACGTGAAGCCTCACCTGCTAATGCGCTTATCGGCTTGTTTGGCGGTGATGCGCGTCCGTGGTTAACGGAAACAGATGGCATTTTTGAGGTCATTGCCGGACGCGATTTACCGGGGATTTTTAAAGGTCCGTCCTTGGCATTATTTGTGATTATTATCTTTAACGTGTGGGTGTATGCTGGCTATAGTACGGTCATCTTCCTCGCAGGCTTGGGTAATATTCCAAAGGAACTGTATGAAGCGGCGCGGATTGATGGGGCGAATGGTTGGCGTGTTTTCCGGCATATCACCTTCCCATTACTCTCACCAACGACTTTTTTCCTCGTGTTGATCGCAACAATCGGTACATTCCAAGCATTTACACAAATTTTCTTACTCCGGCAACAAGGCGCGTATGACGCTGTTGATACCATTAACCTCTATATTTATCAGGAAGTGCAAAACATCACGCCTGATTATGGCTATGGGTCTGCGATGGCATTTGTGTTGTTTGCCGTTATTTTATTGCTTACATTATTCCAGAATCGCTTATTAGGTCGCAAGGTGTTTTATGGCTGATATGACTTCATCGCTTAGTCCGACAACTGAACAAGTTGAGCAAGAGATTAAGACGCTAATTAAACCACCGCGTAAGCCCATTTCTTGGGTTACTATATTGACCTATGTGCTATTAGGGTTTGGTGCAGTATTAGCTGTTTTCCCATTCTTATGGATGGTGAGTTGGTCGCTGATGCAGGCTTACGAGGTTGGCTTGGGTCGTCTTGTTCCACAGGAATTGCAATTCGATAATTATCGAGAAGCGTGGACAGAAGCGAACTTTTCCCAATTTATGCGGAATAGTGCCATTCTGAGCGTAATTAGCATCAGTGGTATGTTGATATTCTGTGTTCCGGCGGCGTATGCCTTTGCTAAGATGCGTTTTTATGGCAAAAATGTGTTATTTACGCTGATGGTATCCACATTGATGATCCCTGATATTGTCACGCTGATTCCTAACTTTTTAACAGTGACATGGATCAGTCGTTTTAGCGAAAGTATTTTCGGTGAAGCAGGGCGTTGGATGAACAATTGGCCCTCGTTGACGATTCCGTTTATGGCATCGGCGTTTACGATATTTTTATTACGGCAATTCTTTATGCAAATCCCTGATGATTTATGGGATGCGGCGAGGATTGATGGCGCGGGGCATCTGCGTTATATGGTGTCGGTGGTATTGCCACTGTCTCGCGCTCCGTTAATGACGGTGATTACGCTATCATTTATCGGTTCATGGAATTCTTTGTTGTGGCCCCTTTTGGTTGTTCAAACGGATGATTGGAGACCTGTGGCGTTTGGCTTGAAGCAGTTAGCGCAGGATGAATATCCGGGTGATTACCATTTGCAAATGGCGGCATCTGTTATTATGATTTTGCCGATTTTGGTGATCTATTTCATCGCGCAAAAGCAATTCACGGAAGGTATTGCTTCCAGTGGGTTGAAGGGGTAAATAACCTATCTTTGTTCCCTCCATCGTCATTATGGCGGTGTTTAAATTGCTCTCCGTAAAGAGGGGTTTCATTTTACTGGAGAGAAAATGTCTTATGTATTGAGGAGATCCAATCGATGCAAAAAAAACTATTTGTACTTGCTCTACTCGTTGTTCTCGCAGTTAGCTTTGGTGTGGTTTCCGCACAAGATGCTGATTACGAAGATGTTGACCCAACCGGTGCGACTGTTGTTTATTGGCACCAATGGGGTGGCGGACAACTGGAAGCTATGGATGCGCTGATCGCTGAATTCAATGAAACCAACGAATGGGGTATTACCGTGGAAGGTGTTCCACAAGGCGGTACCGGTGATGTTGTTGGTCTCGTAAGTGCTGGTATCACTAGTGGTGAATTACCAAATATGGCTGCTGGCTTTGCTGATACCGCTCAAAGTTGGTACTTAGATGGTGCTGTTATCGCACTTGACCCACTGTTCAATAGTGAAGCATGGGGTTTCAGTGAAGAAGAACAAGCTGATCTCCTATTAGATGTTTTGGAGACCAACCGCGCTCCTGCATTTGATGGCTTACTCATGAACTGGCCAATCGGTATTTCTGCTAATGTATTATCTGTAAACACAGTTATGTTGGCTGAAGCTGGTTTTGATGCTCCTCCAGCAACATTCGAAGAATTCTATGACTTCGCTTGTGCAATCGCTGAAGGTGAAGAAACACAAGGTTTCCCACTCCGTACAAGCGGTTTTGACATGCTTTCATTCATCGCTTCAAACGGTGGTAGCGTTTTTGATGTAGAAGCTAATGCTTGGACATTCAACAGCCCAGAAGTTATCGAAACCTTGACATTCTTCCAAGGGATGATTAACGACGGTTGTGCTTACCTTCCAGAAGGTAGCAACTACGCAAACACTGCTGAATTCGCTTTTGGTATCAACCCAATGGCTGTTGGTAGTACCGCAGGTATCACATTCATCAATGGTGACATCGAAGAAAGTGAAAGTGGCGTAGAGTGGGTTAACACCACAACACCATGGACAGAAGGTAATCGCTCCTTACAACTCTTCTTAACAAGTGTTGCTGTATTTAACCAAACACCGGAAGAAGAAGTTGCTAGCTGGCTCTTCCTGAAATTCTTATCTGAAACAGAATCACAAGCTGCATGGTCAACAGCCACCAACTACCTGCCATACACCATTTCTGGTAACGAAGCACTCCCAGAAGACTTCTTTACCGCAACACCACAAATCGGTAGCGTTGCTGACTTAATTGCTGATCCAGACGTGACCGTTGTTAGCGCACCAACCGTTCTTAGCCAATTCGGCATCATGAGCGAATTTGGTAACACCATTGGTACAATCATCGGTGGTGCTGATGTTGTTGAAGCTGTTGAAGAACTTCAAGAACTGGCTGACGAACTTTACGAAGAAGCATTGGAAAATCTTGAATAAGATTCTCTAATACGCTGTAGATAGGCTTATGTGCAGGTTAAGTATTTAAACGGGTATCAATCACATTGGGTTTATAAGTGTGTTGTGTGGCGGACGAGGAGAGCCTCGTCCCTACGAAGTAAACAAATGTGTAGGGAGGCATTCTTGCCATCCGCGAAAATCATAACCTGATTATTTCGTAAAGTGCCATGTAAGCGTATTTACGTAAAGTTATAAAATTACGGACAAGTTCTTAGTGAGCTTGTCCGTTTTTGTTTCTGATTGAGCAATGCTTGGGGTGTCTATCATTTATACTATTGATGATGGGCTATTTTAGGGGGTTATGTGAAGCGGAAAAATGATGACTTATTTTTTGACGAAAAACCTAAGCGCAAGAATAGTGATCGTTCAGTGTATCGTTGGTTGTTTGTGAGTTTAATTGTATCGGCGTTATTGGTCGTTATCGTCATGATGCTTGTTCAAGCAAAACCCACAAATCAAGACATTTACTTCGAGATTGTATCTGCGCCAGAAATTGTTATTGTGCCCTTTAATGAAATTGAAGCGACCTTTACGCAACAAAGGTATCAAGGCGTTGTGCGCTTAAACATCGAAGGCATGGGGCAAGCTGGCGGGGCAGATTATAGTGATGCTTTTTATCTGTTCGCTCATGCTGATGGCTCTCCCTATGATCCGCCTCAATTGGAGCATTTTGACCTTGAGATTGATGGACAACGTGCAATTTATACACTTGGGTTATTAGACAACCCGCCAATTTTTAACCCAGAGCATAGCTATAGTGTTGATTATGTTATTGGGGATGAAGCGCGCACTATCGCATTTCGTATTTCTGATTCGATTGTGGATGACAATACTGGGGAGTTCCAGATCACAATTTATCAGTTAACAGACTGATGGTGTTCTATAGAAACGCGAAACCCCAAGTTGCCTTGGGGTTTCTACACACTTTGGAGATGTGAAAAACAGTAAATTTAGAAAGCACCTTTGCCTTTGAGCAATGCGGGTACGGTCATCAACATAATTTTGATGTCCATCCAGAGGCTGTATTGCTTGATGTAGTGAACGTCTGCGTCTGTGTTTAAGTGACATGGTTTTTCACTACGACCGGTTACTTGCCACCATCCGGTGATACCTTGTGGCACACTGAAGCGTTCGTATTGCCAGTTTTCGTAACCGGATACAATTTTTGGTAATTCTGGACGAGGACCAACTAAGCTCATGTCACCTTTGATGACGTTTACAAGTTGTGGTAATTCATCCAAGCTTGTTTTACGGATTAAACGACCGATTGGTGTTACACGTTTGTCGTCTTTGTGCTTGTGGATCATGTTGCCATTTTCGTCTTTAATGGCGTATTTCTCGAGCATTGCGTCTGCATTGATAATCATGGAGCGGAACTTATAAATCTTGAAGAGCTTTCCGCCTTCACCCACACGACTTTGTTTGAAGAGAATTGGACCTGGATCATAAATCATAATAGCAATTGAGACCATAACCATCACTGGAAACGCAAGGAATAAAACGATGCTGGAAACGGTGATGTCAAACAGACGTTTCATGATGCGTTGGCGGGCATTCAATGTTTGGTGAATGCGTTTTGATTGTGCGTGACGCATTGGAACGGTGTCTACTTTTGGTGTGTGGTTGAATTCTAGTATTGCCATGTCTGATTTCCCCAAATTGTGTCTGTGTTTTCGCGTGTGTGTCTTACATGTGTCAGTATATGACATTACAGAAGCGTTTTGTTGGGGTTTTTACGTTGTTTAGAAAATTCTTCATATTTGAATTGTGAAACATGAAGAACGTAAATGTTACAGTGGGTTTGAATCATGTAATTCCGAATCATATGAACATATTATTGAGGAAAGCGTGAGAGTATTAACAAATAAAAAAGGCGCACAATTGTACGCCTATGGAAATCTTCAATAAAGTGTGTCGCCTAATTAAGTGACGATACCCTTTGTAACGCGCATAAACATTGATTCAAGGTCTTTGGTTTCTTCATTGAAACCAAGAATGCGGATGTCTGCTTTACTAATTGCATCGCTGAGTTCTTCTACGCCGTCATCATCACCTGTAAATTCGATTTGTACGCGGGAACGCCCAGATTTAGGCTCGATAATTTCTACAGAGGCGACACCTTCACGACCAGCAACTAACGATTTAACTTTTTCTGCCACGTCATTGTCTTTAACGGTGACCACAATTTCACGGTGTGGGGTGAGTTCGGATTTTAATTCATCCATACTACCCTGCATGACCATTTTACCCGCTTCGACGATACCAACATGCGTACAGATATTTTCAACATCTGCCAAAATATGGGTGGAGAAGAAAATCGTTTTACCCATTTTTGCTAATTCAACCATGAGTTCACGAATTTCAATACGGGCGCGTGGGTCAAGACCGGAGGCTGGTTCATCTAAGATTAAAATTGCTGGGTCATGGGCGAGTGTGCGCGCTAATGATAAGCGTTGTTTCATACCACGACTGAGTTTATCCACCATATCTTCACGACGGTGTGATAAATCCACCAAATCGAGCAGATCGCCAATTAAACTTTTACGCGCATTTTCGGAGATGTCATAACATGCGGCGAAGAAGTCAAGATATTCCCACACGCGCAGGTCATCATAAACGCCAAATTCATCTGGCATGTAGCCGATTGAACGCCGTACTTGCCGACGATCTTCAGTAATAGAATACCCTGCCACCCATGCTTGACCTGATGTCGGGCGTGTCAGCGTGGTTAGCATACGCATGGTTGTTGTTTTACCTGCGCCATTAGGACCGACAAAACCATAAATTGATCCACTAGGCACTTCTAATGACAAACCATTGACTGCGGTAAACTTACCGAAGGTTTTTACAATGTCTTTCGTTTCGATTATCAAATCCATGTAAGCTGTCCTGAATTATTGATCTCTAAGCAAAGTATATGTTAGTTTATACTAATTTTCATAAAATTTGGGTGGATGAACCGATTGATTCACCCACGTTTTGTATACGTTTAAAAAGTTCCGCGTTGTTCAATTGCTAATTGCTCGATACGGATTGAACCACTTCCTTCTGGATGACGAACGCGCAATTGCACCGCATTTAAAGGACCGAGATAATCTTCAAACTCGGCTCTACGGCTTAATACGAGACTCCTCATATTTAGGGACATATCAACTTCATCCCACCGATTTTCGCGCCAATCCCATATATCCAGCGTAATCAATGAACTGATGTTACCGGGGCGGTCAAGGATGATGGTGAGTTCTTCTACTTCAGTAAGCACGACATTGGGTAAGGGGGTAAAGCGGAAAACGAGTTCGCTTTCACTGAATAAGCTCATGGCATATGCGCCTACATCATTCGCGCCACGCCGTTCGACACTCACCCATGAGAATTGATCTTGTGTGATTAAGACCTCACGTTGTGGGATGTCGATTTCTAAGTCAAGTTCAATTAAATAGAAGGTTGTGTCCATTGGTCGCCAACCCGCGCCGCCGATTTCTTCGGTTGATGGCGAGATATCTGACCAGCCTGCTAAATAGATACGGTTGCCTCTGGATGTCGTTCCGTACTGATCGAGGATGAAGGATTCTAGAAATGCTTGGCGACGTTGACGGGCTTGTGTTTCCTCATCATCATCAAATGATATGCGAATGCCTTGATTTTGGTAGTCGCTGCCCAAAACATCTTGGATCGTATCACTAGCGCGTGATTCGTAATTTAGATTTGAACTACGCATAAAGGTTGTTGTGATAATAAAGGGATTGGAATCGCCAACTGCAAATTCTAGTGGTGATGGTGACGGCGTGTTGATGTCCGTTAGCCCTAATGTTTGCTCTGAAAAAGTCCGTAAGTCACCGGAATCTAAGGTTTCCCCTAAATGATACGATAATCCTCGCCCTAAAATAACCGGATCGTATAAGCTGAAATCCGTGTCATTCCTTACAACACCTTGTATAGATTGTAGATCATTATTGTTATCAAAGACCATGGTAACACTGCCACTAAGTTCAGGAGCAGGTGTTATGCCACTAGTTGTAAATCCGGCGATGAAGCTGGCATCAATTGGAAAATCGAGTGCTTCAAAGTTGGTCGTTTGCTGAATATCAACATTGACTAAGGTATTTGCGCCTATCGCACTATTCCCTTGACTAGAAACAGGAATAGGGCGTAGTAAACGTTCATCTTCGATACCAACGGAATAATTACCCCGTCGTGGTGCGAGTAACCCAATCATTTGGTTGATCTGGGCATCTTCGACATCGACCCATGATTGCACAAGCGATACACGGCTGAGTGTGGCTTGATTACCACGTAGATTCACGCCGATTGCCCGTGCAACAATGCTAAACACGATAATCATGATAGGGATTGTTATCCATGCCCAATCACGGCGGTTAAGCTGGCTTAAAATGGCATAATTAATCGGACCAACAACGATGATATAGCCAAACAAGAATGCGAGTAATGTGACAATGGATGGCAATAATTCTAATCCGGGGAGAATTTCTGTAGCGGTACGGGCACGATCCCAATCAGAGAATCCATGTGTCCATGAAGGTTGCACGTTGACAGATGATAAGAGCGTCCACCATAAATCAGAGCGATTCACCCAACCGCGATAGGGTTGTGCGTTGGGATCAACAGTTAGATACGTTATTGTGCCGTTGCCCTGCTCTCGTCGGATAACGAGTGGGGTTTCATCACTTGTTTGTGCTAAAACGCTTGCATCGTCCGTAGGCTCACCAATGGCGGTTGCGAATTGACCACTTAGGTTGGCATTGTAATCACCACCTAAGTCTGTGAGTGCGGTAGTTTCATCAATAGTTTGGCTGTCTTCTGGGGTAAATGGCAATATATCACGGAAACCTGCGCCCGTTGCTTGCCACGATGTTCCGCCTGTGACGATGAGGTGTCCGCCGGAGATCACCCACTGCGACACTGCATCACGTTGCGCTTGTGATAGTGTGCCTGTATCCACATCGTTGAAGACAATGGCATCTACGGCTTCTAATGCGGGTGCGCGGTCTGGGATGTTGACTAGTGACCAATTTGCTTGGAATGCGTCATTTTCGCCCGTGTGAACCGCCGATAAATCAATAATCGAGCCTGCGGTTGTACCACTGACGACTACATATAAGCGATCTCGTGCTTCAATATTATCTAATGTCACTTCGGCTAATGTGACCACGCGATTATTGTCATCTAATAACTCGACACGAATGGGTCGGTTTGTGTTACGCGCACTGATATAGAGGAATAACACCTGATTAGAGCCTGCTGGTAAATCTAGCGGTGTGCTAAAGGTGTTTAGTAATGCGTTACCTGATGTTTCTGGTCTAACGACAAGATGTCCGGTTATGGCATCACCGTTATTTTCAATTGTTACACGTAATGGTAACCATTGATTTGGGCGATAGTAGCCATCAAAGCCAGCACTGACATCTAATTCAACAATTTCTTGAATAGTATCCTGCGCGAGTGATGGTGTCGGTGCTAATGTTATCGTCATTAACATCATCAAAATCATGATTATAAAAAAGCTATAGTTATTCAAACGCCTCATAAGAACTCGATTCCCGATCCAATTCTATTCAAAACTGTGTGTATTTTAACACGTACTATCCCTATAGAGATAACTGTTCAATTACTTTTACATGATCAAACAATATCCAACAACAAAAAACCGACATCATAGGGATATCGGTTGGTAATGTATATGCTAGTTTATGCGTTTGCAATGTTATTCAAAGTAGATATGTGCGACTAACTCACCAAGGTGCAATTCATCTCCATCGCATAGAATTTGTGATTGCTGTTTTGGGATTTGATCTCCATTTAAGTAGAGTCCGTTAGTGCTACCGACATCGGTAATGACAGGTATGCTATCAATGACTTGGATAACCGCATGTATACGGGAGACACCTTTTTCTAATGCGCCATAGGGCGTTAAATCTAGATCAGGAGCAACACCACGTCCTTTACGACCAACGGTTATTGCGCGGGTCGTGTCGATTGTGATGGGTGCTTTTGCATTACGAATATACATTATTAATGTTTGGTCATCACCTAACGTTGTGTAGCCCTCACGTTCATCAAGCATTTCTTGTGATAATGGAGAGGAACCATTACGCCCCGGTATGGTTAATTCATCTGTCTTATCATATAGACCTTTACCGCAGTCTTCACAAAAAAGAATTCCTTGGCGATTTTTTGCTCCACAGTAGGGGCACGCATTGATCATCGCTATACTCCAAACCATAGCAACTATGGTATTTCATTTTACAAACTTATTATATCACTCTAAAACATATTGAACATTAAGTCTAGCTTTGTAGTTACTTAACGCTTTAATTCGTGTAAAAATTCACAAATAATTCGTTTATTATGATCTCGCTTAATATTTTAGAAAAGTCTACTTATAAATTGGTAGGCTAATTGTAAATTTTGTTCCCTTGTTTATTACACTTTCTACGTCAATTTCACCGCGATGCAAATCAATGATTCGTTTTGCCAATGACAATCCCAATCCAAATCCACGCGTTGTATGCGCGTTGTCTAGTCGGAAGAAGCGATCAAATATTTTTGGCAATACTTCCGCCGGAATACCAATACCGGTATCACTTAGCATGATGATGATGTTATCCTTTTGGGCATACATATTGAGTTGTAATTCGCCACCAGCAGAGGTATAGCGAATGCCATTTTCAATAAGGCGCATAAAGGCAATGACCAGATATTCTGCATGAATTGCTACAGGCGGTAAATTGTAATTTATTTGCATGATCAAGCGAATATGTTGTTCAGTTGCTTTTGGTAATAAACGCCCCTCAATTTGATGAAGTATATCGGCGATATTGAGACTTTGTGTTTCTAGTTGTTGAATACTATCCAAACGAGACATCAATAATAGTTCATCGACGAGGGAATTAATGTGCGCTGTCTGGACTGCGATCTTGTCATATTGGATTTGCCGTTTATTAGGATCATCTGTGTGTGACCCTAAGTATATGCTGGTATTGATGATGGACAATGGGGTACGAAACTCATGTGAGGCATCTCGTATAAAGTGGGTAAGCACTTGTGTACGTTGCCGTTCTAGCGCGAGGTCAATACGTGCTTGTTCATCTAGTTTTCGTTGCGTTATATCCTCGATAATTGCGAGTAGAAATATTTCATTATTTTGTGATGAAAAGATTTGGGTTAGTGTGACAGTTGTCCAAATAATTGCACCATTTTTGTTTATGTAGCGTTTTTCTAAACGTTGTGGGGCTGATATATCATCTGCTTCTAATGTTGCATCAATCTTTTCACGGCTGATGTCTATATCATCTGGGTAGCTGAAATCATAAATGGTCATGGTGTTGAGTTCGCCAGCAGTGTAACCGGTTAGTGATTGGAATGCTGTATTGGACGTGACAATTTGGGCGTTTGGCTGTGCAATCACGACTCCAATTGGGGCATTCTCAAAGATACTTCTAAATTTTTCTTCACTTTCACTAATAATATCTCTAGCCCGTTTTTCCTCTGTTATATCCGCAAAGGAAACAAGAACACCAAATAAACTAGTTTGGTCTTCGTCATGAAATAGTGGACGCGAATTTACTTGCACCCAGTGTAAATCATCTTTTGCTCGATATACACCCAATGCTACATTTGTTAGCGGTTTATATGTTGCTAACGTAATTTGGGATGGATGTTGTTCCCTAGTTATAGGTATTCCCTCAGCAGTAATTGTATGCCATCCTTCAGGACGAGGTACTTCGTCTTTCAATTGTTCTTCGGTCAATCCTAAGATGTCAAGTGCAGATTGGTTAAATTCTGCAATTGAGCCATCAGGTTCAAATAAAACAACACCTTCAGCTAACATTTCGATTATTGTGCGATATTGCAATTCGTTTTGACGAAGGGTATTTTCGGTTCGTTTGCGTTCAGTGATATCGCGTATAATGCTTTGAATATGGGAGGGAACACCATCATCATTGGTAATTAGGCTGAGGTTAATTTCTCCGATGAATGTGCTGCCATCTTTTCGTTGAAATGTTCTTTCGTACAAGGGTATTTTTTTACCGGATAATAAATCGTGGAAACGTGCTTCTGCCTCATCTCTTTCTGCATTTACCACATGAAAAGCTGTAGTTTGTCCAATTAATTCTTCTCTTTTTAATCCGAATAAGGTTTCAGCTTGCTTGTTTACATCTTGAATACGCCGATCCATACTTATTATGGCGATAGAATCATAATTTTTTTCGAATAAAGCACGATAATAGCGTAGAATACTATCTCGCTCAGCTTCCGAACGTCGTTTTTCAGTGACATCCAACACAATAGCATAAAGGATTATTTGCCCATCCATGTTAATTGGGCTGGAATAAACTTCAACATCACGGATATCGCCATTGGCTAATTGATGTTGAAAGTTAAAGAAATTTTTTGCTTGTGTACGTGCTTTATCTATTGCATCCTGAATGCCTTTGTCGTTCAAAACATTGATGTCAGATATGCGCATTTGTGTTAATGCTTCATAACTAAATCCATAAAAATTAATTGCTGCTGGATTAGCATCCAAAATTCGCCCACTATCAGGGTTAATGAGAATCTGTACTGCTTGGCTACCTTGGAACATTTGACGATGCCAAACTTCGCTTTTACGAATTTGCTCTTGTGCAATCACGCGATCCGTTACATCACGGGTTGTTGTATGAAGTTCTTCAACTTCGCCAGTATCTGGGGAGCGAACACTCCGGCATGTTGTTTCTACCCAGACATAGTGCCCACGTTTATGATGTAAACGGTAAGTAACGGTTGATATATTGGATTGTTGTAGATTTTTTTGGTGTAATTCCGTAACGTGTTGATGATCATCTTCATGAATGAAGGCATAAACGGATTGCCCCACCATTTCTTCAGGCGTATAACCAACCAAATCCTCGCATACGGGGGACACATATAAGCAAATATTTTCAGGATTATATATCCCGATCATATCTGTTGAATTATCCATCAGCCAACGATAGCGTTTTGTATTCTCTGAAAGTGTTGCTTGTGCGACTTTGCGTGCATGAATATTGCGGGATGTAAATGAGAGTTGATAGGGTGGTCCATTTTTGTTGGGAATTGCCCTGATGATTGATTCAAACCAGACATAATCACCATTTTTACTGCGCAAACGATATTCAAGCAGTTGGCTCGAACCCTTTTTAAATTCACTGAGTGTCACTTGATTAACATGCTCAATATCATCAGGGTGCATAAAATCAGTTGGGGGGATACCGATTAACTCTTTTAAATCCCAGCCTGTAATTTGGGTGACGGCATCATTCATATAAATGGTACGTCCATCAACATCTAAGATGCCAAATACGTCCCGTGCATTTTGTGCAATCAGTTCAAAATGATCGAGGTCATCTTTGACTAATTTCCCCGTACAGATAAACAATTGTGGATTATCTTGATCTGGTTGAATGTCCCAATTGATAGTCCGATTGATTTTTGTTTTTGAGATTACAGGAGTTGTAAGCGAAAAATTTTTATTGGCTTGTAAATTTGTATTTAGCCTATCTTGAACGAATGCGCGTCTTTCATGAAATACTAAATCTAAGAGGGTTTGTTTTTGTAAATCTTGTAGCGTGTATTCAACTATTTCAACGAATTTGGGATTAGCATGTAAAATTTGTCCATGATGATTGAGGACAATAATCGGCACAGTGATGGTGTCCAAAATGGATTTCACCTGCTGATTGACATGAGGAGCGTCATCTAATCCCATTCAAAAACCTCGCTAGCAATAATTTAAAGTACATGCAGGTAATCTGCACGTACTTTAATAAGTATAAGGCAAATTTATCTTACTGTATCTTAAGGTTATCACTAAGCACGATGTTACCTGTGTAATGTTTGTTCATGATTGATCATCAAGAAGATATTTAAATTTTTATACCCATTCCAGCATACATAGTGACTCCTGTACTCGGTGATTTTCGATTGCCAATTGGGATAATATTGTGCAATCCGGCTGGTACAGCTAGTGTTTCAAAACGTGTATAGGGCACAGGATATGGGATATAAGCGCGGGGTATTGTCACATCATATTCAACAATGATAAGCGGGGCATTGCTTTTGAGGTGTTTAACAAGAGTCATCAATACTTTTTCTTGTCGCCTGACCCAATGAAGTGCATTTGCCATCAATATGCCGTCTAGTGGTGGTAATTCCAATGAGGTCGTGAAGTCCCCATTGATAATATTGATAGGTGGCGTAACCTGTCGATGCGCATTTTTTAATGCGTGTTGATCTTTATCAATGGCATATATGGTTGCTTTTGCCCCCAATAACTCACGTAAGGCGCGTGTAAAATTGCCACTACCTGCCCCTAAATCTGCCCAAGTACCGTCTGATTCGCTTACTCCTGCACGAATAAGGGTGACAATTTCCTCATGTGTCATAAGTCATGACCTCTTATGCTATGTGTTTAGTATTTGACGTAACGTGTCCCCATCGACATTACCGCCACTGACAATTATTGCTGTTGGGCGACCATCGGCTTCTAACACGCCTCCCAGAAATGACGCGACTCCAACAGCACCGCCACCTTCGACCATCCAACCTTGTGTATCCACCATAAAGCGCATGGCATCAGCAATTTGTGACTCACTAACCAATACAATTTTATCCACGTATTTACGGGTTAAATCGTAGGTGATTGACCCTTCTTCGATGTCACCGGAGAGGGCTTCAGCCAATGTTTCCCAGACTTCAGGATTATTTGTTCCATACATGAAGTTATACATAGACGGTGCGGATTTTGCATTTACACCGATCACTTCGATGTCTGGATTGCTCTCTTTAATCGCCATCGCAATCCCAGAGATTAAACCGCCCCCACTGACGCAAACGACCACACGTTCAACTTTGGGTAGTTGGTCTAATATTTCTAATCCAATTGTGCCTGCGCCTGCGATGATATTCGGATGACTATAAGCTGAAACAAATGTGAATCCTTCATTGCCTAATCGCAACGCCTCCGCCTCAGTTTCATCGTAATTATCGCCGAATAGCACGGCTTCTGCGCCATAGCGTTTAACGCCGTTGACTTTACGTTTAGGTGTGTGCTTCGGCATTAAGATGCGGGCATTAACGCCTGCCAACTGTGAAGCATAAGCGAGAGCATGTGCGTGATTCCCCGAAGATGCTGTAACGATGCCTTTCGTTTTTGATGCGTCATCAAGTAATAATGCTGCATTTAATGCACCACGTATCTTAAATGAGTGGGTTAGATTAGCGTTTTCCAGCTTTAGATATAATCCATTACCCAAATCGGGGGCAATTTCTAGTGGTGTGGGGTATAAATAAGGAGCAATACGTTCACGAGCGTTTTTGATGTCTTGTAAAGTAATCATTCCAAAATCCTAACGAGAACAAAAGTTGCGTAAATATCAGCATTAGTATAGTCTATGGTAACTGACTTAGTCAGTGATTAGCCTAGATAATCGCTAATCCAAATTATGCTTGTTGTAACTTCAAATCAGTTTATTTTAGATGGTATTTTAACCTTGGATAGTATCATGTCGGCATCCAATGATCCACAAACCGTAAAAGAGCAATACCTGACGGACAAGCATTTGCGCGTTCGGCAGGAAATACATGAAAAATATACTGTCCCTAAGATTAATTACATTGATTGGGTAATTGATTCTGTGCAATGGCGCGGTGATGAACGAGTCCTCGATATTGGGTGTGGTTCTGGGGCGTATTTCACATCAGTACAAAAATTGCAGGATGAAGTCGATTATTATGGTATAGACTTCTCTCAGGGCATGTTAGAAAAGCACCCCGCACAAAGCAATCTTACGCTTGGCAATGCACAAGAACTCCCCTTCGATTCGGGTAGTTTCGATGTCATCATGGCAAATCATATGCTCTATCATGTCCCAGATATTGATGAAGCATTGGTTGAGTTCAAACGTATCTTAAAACCCGGTGGGGTTATCGTCGCCGCGACGAATAGCCAACAAAACATGCCGGAATTACAGGTATTGATGCGCCGTGCAATTGTGTTATTGAGTCGGGTTGGTGCTTCTCAAATTCAACCCCCATTGCCAGATAGTCACTTATTTGCATTGGAAAATGGTGCTAGACGACTTTCAAGACATTTTTATGCAGTTGTGCGCCATGACTTACCCAGTACGTTGATTTTCCCTGAAATTGACCCTGTGATGGATTATTTGGAAAGCACACGGATGATGCGTGAGCCACAACTTCCTGATGATGTTACATGGGAAGACGTGATGATGATTATGCGCCAACAAATCACGCATTTGATTCACCATCTTGGGGAATTATCTGTACGTAAAGAAGTTGGGGTGTTAATTGCTAGTGATTCTGGTGATTTCATTCAAGATTTCGTTCAATCTCGTGCGGATATGCTACAAGAAGGTTAAGTCGATTATCGTAAGCGACTTTTGATAAAACAAACACGGACTGCGTTGAGTCCGTGTTTTTGTTTGCTTAGTCAACTAAACGCTCAAGCGTAGAATGTAATCCCTTGATGATATCGTCTAATGTATATCCCCGATTTTGTTGAAAGCGAATCGAACTTACCCCTAACATGACGTAGAGTGCATCGGTAAGGAAATCGATATCATCAGGTAATGAACACCCCATCGTATCTTTCATCTGTTGCAGGAAGCCCCGTATTGTTGGTCGCCACCATAAATGGGCAGGCGACTCCAAAAATCCTAATGCGTTTGCTTCTAAACCAGCAAAGAGTAAATCACTGTTGTCATATACAAAGGTTATCGTCGCAGACAAGAACCAACGTAAACTCTCATATGGATCACCACCTGTTCGTGATTTTTCCAATGTATTTGACTGCAACTCACGCATTTCTTGGTCGAGTAATGCCAAACAGACTTCGTTTTTATTATTGAAATGGCGATATAGCGTGCCTTTACCAACACCTGCTTCTTGCGCTATGTGGGTCATGGTGACAGCTTCTACGCCGATTGTCGCAAATAGCCGACGGGCGGTATCAAGTAATATTTGATGATTTTTGACCGCATCTGCACGGCTTGCGCGTGGTCCTTGTCCAATGAGATTAAGTTCGTCCGACATTTTCTTACAAATTAACCTTTGTTACATTG
Source organism: Epimenia babai (assembly GCA_011762755.2). NCBI lineage: Eukaryota > Metazoa > Mollusca > Solenogastres > Cavibelonia > Epimeniidae > Epimenia > Epimenia babai. Next base: position 28,340 of record WURV02168539.1, read on the forward strand.
AATGCTTACCGTAATCATAGCATAGTGTCCGATATCAGATAATTCTCAGCTCTTAATTGAGCAATTTCATACCTGTTGATGATGTTCATACTCGATTAACGATGTTTGTAAGCGCGACATACAAAATCTGCTACACTAGAATTATCACATTACTTGTAGTGGGAGCTATAAATGAGACGTTTTTCCCTTTTACTTATGGTTTTTATGATGATGATTACCCTTACTGGCATTTCTGTTGGCGTTGCCCTTGCTCAGGATACGTGTAATAGTTTAATCGCGTTTACGTCTGATCGTGAAGGCAATTATGAAATTTTCACTGTTAATCCTGATGGCTCTAATGTGCAACGATTGACCGAGACAACTTCCGCTAATTATTTCTCTGCATGGTCGCCGGATGGTTCACGTATCACATTTGATAGTGATCGTGATGGCACGTTTGAGGTATTCGTTATGGATGCTGATGGCTCTAATGTAAGTCAATTGACCTTTGGCGATGAAGGTGAAAATTCATTTGGGCAATGGTCACCGGATGGCACAAAAATTGTGTTTTCGTCTAGTCGTAGTGGAACCCGTGACATTTATACGATTAATGCTGATGGCAGTGATGAGCAACAATTAACCTTTGACACTGGACATGATAATTTCCCGTCTTGGTCGCCTAATGGCGAAGAAATCGCATTTGTGTCTGATCGTACTGGAACCGCGCAGTTATATATCATGGATAGTGATGGTTCTAATATACGTCAAGTTACAGACAATGACTTGGGCAATTCACAACCAACATGGTCAGAAGTAAGCCCACAGATTGTTTTCTCCGCTGATGACGGTAGCGCAAGAAATCTTTACGTCATAGATTATCATGGTTACAAAGTTGAACAAGTGACCTTTGGCGCAGTTTATAACAGTTCATATCCTGATTTTTCGCCAGATAGTAATCAAGTGGTGTATGAGACTGATATAGATGGCGATGTAGAGATTTATGTGGCTGATCTTGATGGCAATAATCTGCTCAATGTGAGCAATAGCTCGACCTCAACCGACCTTGATCCCGGTTGGCAACCTTGTCAGTAACTCGTGATTAATATGTGATAGGACATGGCGTTTTCTTTGGCTGTGTCCTTTTTCACTTAAGCTAAACTTCTCAACATCCTCGCTAAGCGTTATAATCGCGCCCATGACGGAAAACAAACAAACACCTAATCTAGTACTACGTGTCGTGGGGATTTTGCTCATTTTGGGCATTCTCTCTACAGGTTTATTGGCACTTGATCTTGCTAATCGTGGCTTGGTCTGGGAATTTGCATGGTCAGTGACAGGTGAAGAAGAACCTGTTGGGCAGATTCGAGGGGTCGTGCAATGGATTGTCGGGCATCGTCGCCCATATCCCAACACTGCGCCGATGATACCGATTAATCACACCAATGTTAATCCATATGGCATTAACACCTTTCTTGAACAAGAAGTAGACCGCGCCAAAGTTGATGCACAAGTAGAGATGATCGCCGATGCAGGCTTTCAATGGATTCGCCAACAATTCGTTTGGGAAGATATTGAAGTTGACGGGCGCGGACAATTCACCGATACACGCAATGATATGAATGATGACGGTATCTATGATGATAATGATACGATCAATGCGTGGGATAAATATGATTATATCGTTGATGTTGCCGAACAACATGACTTAAGCATTTTGGCGCGTCTCGATAACCCGCCTGAGTGGTCACGGTCTGACCCTGAATCAGCCGATACCGCTCCCCCTGATGACATACAAGATTTTGTAAATTTTGCTGTTGCTGTTGCCGAGCGTTATCAAGGGCGTATTCGTTATTACCAAGTATGGAATGAACCCAACCTCACCAATGAATGGGGCTTTACACCCGTTGAACCAGAGCGTTACACAGAATTACTGTGTCGCACCTATGATGCCTTGAAAGCGGTTGACCCGACCATTGTTGTGTTGACAGGCGCATTAGCACCAACGGTTGATCTATCCGGCTATAATTTGATGGATTTTGTCTTTTTGCAACGTATGTATGATGCAGGTGCAGGCGAGTGTTTTGATGTGTTATCCGCGCAAGGTTACGGTTTATGGAGCGGTCCTACCGATCAACGCATACGCCCAACAACGGTTAATATCATGCGCCATCTTTATCTGCGTGACATGATGGTTAACAATGGCGATGAGCATAAACCGATTTGGATTAGTGAAGCGGCGTGGAATCCTGTTCCTAGTTATGATGAATTGCCTTTAAATCCTGATGGCTCTGATCCCATTGATGCGCGGGAAGTATTTGGACGTGTAACACCTGAACAAGCGGCTGAATGGATGCCTGAGTATTATCAACGGGCGCAAGAGGAATGGTCATGGATTGGCGCGATCAATTATTGGTTCTTCACACTTGCAAGCGATAATCGACGTAATGAATCCTTCTATTTTATGCGTATGGCAGAGCCGGATTACAGCGAAGATCATCCAACATTTACGCCCTTGCCGATTTACCACACCATGCGTGATTACATTACAGCGCAAACGCCAACTCTGTATCGTGGTTTACATCAAGTCGCGGGGCATTGGGCGATTGATAGTGATGAAAATGCAGAAATCGTTTTGACAGATGGCACATTATTCGACCAAGCCTTACAAACCACCGAAATCACATTTGTTGCCAATGGCACTGATATGCGTGTGCGTTGGCATGGCGGTGATATTACGATAACTGTTGATGGCGAAAGCGAAATAGTTGACGGTCATGATGGCTGGAATCACCACACATTTATATCGACACTAACACCAAACACACAGACAATCACAATTACATCTGATTCACCGATTATTATTGATGCAATCACTGTGAATGATCGCTCCCGCGAGAAGTTATTCCCAATGATTTCAACCAGCGTTGTGCTGATGCTGATTGGGCTTGGCTGGATGCTCATGTCAATTTTCAAAGGGCAATCCTCATGACATTTTTTGAGCGAATCAGCCGTCATGCCTATATCTTTGCGATTGCTGTTTTCGCGGTCACGCTGATTGTGTATATCCGCACCTTAATGCCGAGTACAGTGGGTGGCGATGCGGGTGAATTACAATATGCCGCGCCATTGCTCTCGCTCGTGCATCCCACAGGGCAGCCGCTTTATGTTTTGCTCGGTAAATTATGGACGACGATTTTACCCATCGGCACACCCGCCTATGAGATGAATTTACTCTCTGCCACATCGACGGCGTTAGGCTGTGGGTTTGTGGTCTGGTTTTTGTATCGTGTGTATGAAAACTTACCCGTAGCGATTGTTTCCGGCGTGATACTAGGGTTTGGTACAACGATATGGGGACAAGCCGTCATCGCCGATAAATATGGCTTTAATGTGCTTTTAGCCACGCTCATCGTTGGATTAACACTGTGGTGGGATCGTGATTATGATAAGCCACATGGCGACAAGCTCTTATATGTGCTTTGTGGCACATTTGCAATCGGCTTACTTCATCATCGTAGCTTGCTTTTATTTGCTGTCGGAATCGGCATTCTCGTTATTTATCGCTTGCAGGCAGGATTATGGCAAAATTGGCGACGGACATTGCTCTGTGTGGCGATTGTCTTTCTTCCAGCATTAGTGGTTTACCCCACTGTTTTACCGTGGCTAGAATCACGCCAATTAACGCCCTTGTTATGGCAACCTGATAGCGCGAGTGGTTGGGTTGATTTTCTGCTGGAACGCCATGTGCTTTCAACTGAAGCCTTAGTCTTCGATACGGGCATCACAGATCAACTCGAAATTTACCTAGACACCATCATCAATGATTAC
>WURV02168540.1:0-14628 GCA_011762755.2 Epimenia babai
GGTAATACAGATCAATGTTAGATACAACTATGTACATTTACAGTGGGCATGAAATAGATAACAATGTTGAATAATACGGAGAAAAGTAGAACAAAAACGTCGTACGAATGATTTAGCCCGCGAGAAACTGTATGTTACCATCCATCAAAAGACTCAATTTTCTACTGTTTTCGTTCGTGTTATATCCCGCAGTCATTTTTAACACATCAGCCCGGAGTCGTTAGAATCTGCGAGGGTCACTGTACATACGAAAACCCTCAAAAAAGTGAAAAAAATGTCGGCGATAGTGCAACGACCTTAAAATAATGTATGGGAAATAACGAAAACAATTTAAAACGATGAATAATACAAGTATGTGCTTCGGCTAATACCCTGTGTCGATTCCCGTTCAAGCTAGTATACTATCTGTAGGGTTTTTCCGTCTCCCGTGTGCTCATAGGCGTCTGTGTAGCCCTTGCCGTCTGGTTATCTACTTATGACGTGGCCGTGTTTCAGATGCTTATGTCTGGTCTCTATGGCGCTTACCTCTTCACTATCTCGTTATCTCATTGTAAATAGTAATCAACTATCACCGACATAACGGAGTGTGCGACATATGTAGGCTGTCTGTAGAGGTCTGGAACTGGTAGCGTGGATAACCGGAAGTCAACTGTCGGCCCAGACTCGGTGAGTTTTTCGCCATGGTGTGTTCGCTGACCCCTTATCACTGAGAATAATCTCAATGTCGCGTTAACTTAACCAGATGGGCTAGCATTACAAAGGGTCAAAAATATGGGCTACACACCGATTAACTCAGTAATCGGCCTATTTCTGAGCTCTATTGAACAGGTCGGCGGCATTTTCCACCCATGTTTGCGTAAATACAGACACGATACAGGTATGTATTTAATATGTTATAAAGGGGAAAAATCTCAGCCCCTGGAACCGTCGTAAGCATTAAGTAACACAATACCGTGGGGTAATTTGATATACGCTACGGCAACTGACCGTTGAAATGATTGTAAACTGAGGGGGATAGATCGATAATGTATAAGCTTAATGTATTTAATGGCACTAAGAGATATAAATAAATTCAATATCTGCACAAACAACTCATTAATGTGACTGGATGAGAAAATTTCTCTGTATACACCTTGGACGCAATCAATAATGTGTAATGTAAACAAGTAGACCTTGAGTATATCTGTCCATATAATTAGTTTTGCTTGAAATACGCGAGTGTACGTGGGAAATGGAGATAATATGAATGACAATAACAGTAAATGCACAGCGTGTACCTGACTATCTACTAAATAACCTTTTACAGATAGTAAGAAATCGCCATCTTGGAAGAAAACGCCAGAAGTACTATGTACTGGTGAGGGGCACTCCCTTAAAGGTATTTTGTGATATTCTGTTATGCCGTATAAAAAGAAAACCGGGATTATTGGATTCTCTAACGGAATAAAGATGCCTATAAATGTGAAAACTTAATTAATGGCGATAGTGTTGCATTTTCATCGCTAAAGATTTGAATAATCAGAAAATCTGACAGATGACATTTCTGGCGGAGAAATCAACGTTTGAAATTTTACGTAGGATAAAATATTTAATCGAATTAAAGTTTATCGGAGATGTAACTAACGGAAATAGAACTCCGGCTCACTCTGCGCTGCTATGATGGAACCTTGACTCAGACGTTTAATTTGGTTATGTTGAACAGTGTCAAAGCTTGAAAACTAAATTCTGTCTCAACCGCGCGGCGCCTCTCCACGGGCGAGAAGCACTCGATCGAATGGACGACCCCCAAACCCCTACCGTCCATGGATGCCCCCACCCCTTCTGTCAATGAATGCCTCCACCCCGACCGCCCATGGATTGCCTTTAAAACTTTAATATCCGTCGGAATTAAACGATCTAGATCGTTTTTCATGTCTAGTCAACGCAATTGATTTGCGACATCAGAGTGAAGCGGTGGCAGTTGATCTGTAGCAAAACCCTGTAATATCCAGAAAAGCCGCGATAATGAAAGTGGAAATCTACAATCTGATTTTGGATGCCCATCTCAATTCTCTCGATAACGAAATGAAAATGCACAAGAAAGGCGGGGAAGTTCCTCACAGACACTCAGAAAGATGATGCCTGTCAGGTAGTTAGCATATGAGGTAGTAACATTGTGTTACACCAAATGTTGCAGATGGACCTAAAATTTTCCATCCAGGTTTTTATTTAATGCGTCTACTCTGTACATTTTGATAACACATGTGCGATAAAGGTCATAATTTAAATATTATTGTCTCTAGTTTCAATATAGACCTATTATTAGTAATACATGTCGAAGAATTTATTCATGACGCTTTGACTCTAGTTGCTTTTTAATGCACTTGACCTGATGCTGTTATTAATATTGAATAATATATCATAAATACGTATTGTGGAATTAACGCTGGTATTATTTCCACTCTTTTTTTGCAGAGTATCGCGCAGTGCTTACCAACGAGGCTGAGTGGTCCCTCGTGAATCAACTGCCGGTCTGAGTTAGCAAGGAGTCGTTCACAAGGCTGCCGTAGAAGGGTGGTGCGTAAAAACTGTGGGATAAAACATTCGGCGATACAGGCAAGTTGTTGTTTAGACAACTAGTCTAAAGTCTTGCTTAGACAAAAATGTCTAAGTGTAAAGGCGATGTTGTTGACTAGTGAAAACTATTTTGATTTCGGAGAAGGCACCGTAACTCGATCCGTTTTGATATTTCATTGTGCAATATTAAGTTGATATTATGCGGCCAGAGCGTAGCCTTCGACCGCCGCGGCCATTTTGTACCTACTTTGATGCCGTACCTCGGGGATGAAGGCTTTCGGATCAATCTCCGTGATGGCTGGCCACACGAGGTGCTGCTGAATGTCACGGACGCGATCATAGTTCCGCATGTGGCGTATTTTCTCCTCGAGTTCTCCTGCAATCGAGATATTGTAACGATGAGATCGAAACGACGACAGAGTCGAGATGGCAACAACGAGGTAGAAACGACGCGAATTCAACAACGAGATTGTAACTGCGAAATTGTGAGTCGAAGTAGTAAGGAGACGAGATCGTAACGACGACACTGTAAATCGAGATGGCAATAGCGAAATCGTCGCGATGAGATCGCGAATAAAGATTTCAACGACGAGACAGAGACGACGATATTGTGAGTTACTATGGTAACGACGAGACCGAGACGACGATATTGTGAGTTACCATAGCAACGACGAGACCGAGACGACGATATTGTGAGTTACTATGGTAACGACACCGAGACGACGATATTGTGAGTCACTATGGTAACGATGAGACCGAGACATCTATGTTGTGATCATTTTTATCGCATGTAACAGCAATTTCATACTGTTCATAGAATAATACGGTTAATGTTTAATTTTGCAATAATCTTTACGTATTCGTGATCTATCTCAGTTATTAAATTACTCCGTTCGATATCATAATTACTTCCGTTTTTACGCGTTCCAACACAATAGAGACACCGATTCGCTTGTGTGGAATATTGTCACATTAGCCATAATAAGGGTGATTGATTCTCGTCGATATGCCATTAATGAGCTCGTGTACGTGTTTTAGTCCCGCGAGAACACTAGGTGTAGAATCGTAGAATGAGTGTCACTATCACAGGCTGACAACTGGGGGCAGTTAGCGTAGTTGTTGGATCGTTGGACCCAGGATCGATTCTTACTCTAGCCAGTAATAAAGCCTTGAACCTTAAATCTATCTATGCGGGTCTGGGTAGCCCTCACGCAATGTGGTTATGTTAGACCTCTTGTCATCTGACGTTGTTTTGCTTTAGATGCTCTCTAGAACGACATATGTAGGCTGCGTGGGGGCGTTGGGAACCAGGGTGTGCATTTTGACAATCTACAACTGTCAGCCAATTTAATAGCAATTTCAAAACACGCCTATTTAGTATTGCTTTCTCTAAATAGTTCAACATTACTGCATTAATTTGCTGAGAATCAACACTTTCAGAGAGAGATTGTCTATTTTCGTTTTTTCACAAATTCTTTAAATTGATGACGATTTTGACTGTCTATGTTTTCCTCTTTTTGATATTTGTTCTACCTTCCACTGTATTATTCAATATTGATATCTATTTCAGGCTCACTGTAAATGTAATTAATTGTATCTAGCATTAATCTGTATTACCTGGAGATTGTTAGGTGTAAATTTTCATGATTTGGGTAATTACATTATAGTCTTAGACCATTAGGCTATTGTTTCATGTAAAGTGTGTTTGACAGCTCCGCCAATAAGTACACTTTAGACAAATAAATTTCATTTTATTCATTTCGTGGTAGAAGGTCAAACCCAAACAGAGATAAGGATATCACCAAATAGTATTGCAAGTGTGATTGGCATTTACAACAATGAATAAAATATTAATTAAATATATCCTCTTCGTCTCCCCCCCCCCAATGGTTTCTTGGTAACTGTTATTTTCGCAATATAAATGACACACGTCATATTTTGGTGTTATTCACCCACTTCAGATGTTGTAGTGAAAAGAGCATTATAAAGATTATTTTTGGGTCAAATTTAGGCTGTAATACATTTTATTGTGTGGAGGTGCATTTCAAAGTCGCCTGGGTATCGACTCACGCACTTAGTGATGATTCCATCTTTTGAATAGAGCCAGTGATCTGTCCCCTCTCGTCGCCGGTGTCCGTATATTTGCGGATATTGTGGAGGAGGAGCGGTAACTTCGTGCAGTGTTGCATGGGCGCCACGAGCAAATCGGCGAAGTGAAGACGGTTACACCTCGGGTCTTGCTCGCACCACTGTTATATGTGAGACGTCAACAGTGGAACGGAGCCAATAGATATACACACACACACACACACACACACACACACACACAAGCAGCTAGTCAAGTGGTAGGAACACCGGACTCGTAACCTATAGGTCGCGGGTTCGAAACTTCCCACTAGTTGACTTTTCTGTGATGATCCTCAGCAAGTCACTTATCCCTGATTGCTGGAGTAAACCCCCCGTCTCTAAAACGGGTAGATGCTCGATATTACCCTTGGCGGGGTGATATGCGAGTGTCGAAGGTATTGTATATGCGCTGAATAGCTGCCAAAAACATTTCATTGTAAACCGTATCTGAGAGTCTTTCTTGCCTAAAACTTGCGGTATATAAATGTTGTACTTTATTTTACCTTTTTTACACATGCGCGGACACATTCTTGGATACTTATCAAATCCGTCACCCAGACAGCACAGTAGCATATAACAGCATTTCATTCTCTAAAAGTCAAACCCGTTCCTCCAAAACTATTTAAGACCTCAGACTCCTGACGCGACGTGTCCACCTATTTTTCAGCGAAATATTGAAAAGCGAGACTTTTGGATGTTTTATGAACTACATATGTCGCATACTCCGCAAAGTCTATGATAGGTCCATGTTTCTTTACAATGAGATGACGACATTGCGGGGAGGTAAGCGACATAGAGAGCAAATATAGAGCATCTGAAACACAGCAAACGTCAGAGGGAAAAATCCCCAACAGAACCACACTGCGAGGGCTACCCAGACCCCCATGGGTAGTGGTCTAAGGCGTTTTCAGCCTGAAAAACGCCACAGTTGGTATACTGGTTAGAGCGGAATTCGAACCAGGGACCCCTGGATTCAAAGTCAAACGCTCTAACCACCATACGCCAGCTGCCCAAACCGAAACTGTGACTGGAGTAACGATAAGCTATTGACCAGAAATGTCAAGGTCGGGGATCTGAGGGGATGTTTTAGAAATAATTTTCTCATTTCAAAATTTGTAAGTTTATCGTTGCCAATATAGTCAAGGCAATAACTGAGAAATAAAAGCCATAAATATGTAAATGATAAATAAGTCGGTGTCTCCGAAAAGAAAAAGGAAAAGCAGTGTGCGCGAAAGACGACACTGGTGAAGAATTGATGGATCCTGTACATCATGCACCCATAACTGGTATGAGAACGATCGATGGTTGCGTGTCATAAACATGAACGAAGTAGTGTTAATCGACATTTTGGGGCAATTAGTGCAGCGTCTAGACGACTCTGGCAATGATTATTCGTGGTCAGTCCATTTAAACGTGCTAGCGTAAGGATGTGACACACTCTGATGTAAGTGATAATAATGGAAAGTAAGATAACGTAATTGCGATAAGAAATATCCGCAAGAGACGCGGGGTCGTCGACATCAGAAACATCGAGGGAGTGGGGCATTACTAATATTATGTAAAGGCTTGTCAGAATCTCTGGGACAGAGTTGTATTAAAGGAGTTTTAGCCATAAAAACACGCCTATGTCGTATACTGTCTAGATTCGAAATTCAAACATTTGGAATCCTAATTAAAATATTATGATCAATAATATCAATGAAGGCTAATGCAATATTTTCCTCGCCACTCATGGCTAGTGAGTTCCGAGTTCCCAAGATCGTCAGCAATATTAATTACCCGTCGATGAATGCCACGAGGGGTCCGCAGGAGAACGTTGCAGTCGGTGACAGGAAATACGTAAATTTGACGCGACTCTACTAATGATTTCATTAGACATTGTGGAAGAAAACAGCCCGAGGTATATTTGTAAAGTTAACGTCAGCAGGACAATATCCAAAGTGATCGTCAGCTTGAAGTCGGTAACCTCTTTAGCGTATTCTGGGCGATCCCTGGGGCATTGATTACCGCTACGCACATCAGTCTAATGATAGCTTACGTGACTACTGTCTCATTTCACACTATGACTCTGACCGCTTTTATAAAACATATCGTTCAAGTTCAAGTTAATAAACTAACATTTCGTAAAAAATCCTTATAATTACCTACCCTTTAAATAAAAGAATACCGTAAATATCATAATTTTTACATGTGAAAAATCCCGCAACTACGATAGCCGTAGTGACAGCCGATACTCGAGTGGTGAGAGCTCTGGACTCGTGATCGAATGGTCGCAGGTACTAAACCGCTTGCCAGTTGGCTTTTCCGGTAATCCTCAGCATGTCATTTATCCCCGATTGATGGAGTCGAACAGTCGCTAAAATGGACAGATGCTCGATATCCTCTGGTTGATACTCGCGTCTATACATACTGCACTTCGCCTTTATTTTACCGTTGACCTTTTAATATAATCATCCTGTTAAGATACAGCAGGCATTTTTCTTTACTATTGTCGTAGTCAAGTCTATATACTCCAGGAGTACTATATACAACGAGAAGTGAAACTGCAGTGTAATTTCAAGCAGATATGTCGAGATAGATTGTAGAAAGGTCGCTGAAGAGAGGAGTCAAAACGAAGCGTTGTCGATATTGGGGAGAAACCACGAAGATCACGTCTACGTTAGTAATGACTCGCGCCAAGCATAAAAAGCCATCCATTAATGGGATTTTTTCCACCTAAATATGAATGAAATGGCCAAATTAGAGAAAATATTTGTCGCGTTCGATTTTCCTAATTTGTTAATTCAGGCATGCGTGTATTACACAATATGCGAACCTTTTCGAACTCGGCAAAATCGTCGTGTTTTCTCAGACGGTGGAGGTAGTTGATGGCTGTGACGTAGTTGAGGCAATACGTCTGGTAGGCGCCACCGTCACGGGACAGTGTAGAGAGCTGCCAGAAGACGCCACGGATATACGTATGTATGTAACGGTATGTATGTAACGGTATGTATGTAACGGTATGTATGTAACAATAAGATGGATGGCTTCGTCGTCTGGATCCTTTAAAATGTCAACCGGTGGTTAACACGACATAAGGTTTAGTCTCAGCTTCGAAGGTGGAGGAAGACCGCAGTGAAAACCACCGAGTCTGACTAGACAGATAATATTCATTCAATCCAGCCACTGGTTCTAACGTCTACAAACTGCCTATAGAGTAAACTCCGCTAAATTCGCGATGGTAGATGATTATTAACAATGAAGTAGGAAAGGTCTACAGAAACTATTTGCAAAGGATCTGAAACACAGCCACGTCAGAAGGAAATCAAGGTCAAGGTCGAGGTCACATATTTTATTCAACACAATCTTTAGAACACATTTGTCGAAAAAAATAATAATATATGTACACAGAATCTGGTAATATGGCGTCGATATAAGTATATTTATGAGGAGATAATTGCGTGTCGTAAGGAGGTGCACGAAGTCTAGGACTTATTGAATGCACCCCCGTTGCTGCTAGATAAACATTACTAGTAAAGTTGTATCCGTGATTATAACATACACTAATGCTAATAATAATTATAATAATATGATAGCTTTGACGTAACCGCGCATCTGTGTCCTCATACCCACCAAGGCAGGCGGGGTTTAAAGCGCTTACTGCTCGATAAATGCCACAAGTTGTACACTGTTCGGACCAGAAATCGGTCGCGAATCGTCTGCATTGAATTGTAGAAAAGTAACCACTACTCTATCTGTCTCCTATACGTCCGGAATGGCCGTAATACATTTGAGCGGAGCGTCACGGAGTTTGGGATTATATGAATAATAAGGAACGTGAAAAATGTGAAAGGGTGGGGCTTACATTTGGATGGCGGAACAAGATAACCTATTTTTCGTCTCAGAGCCGTGATTACGAAGGGATATGCAATTACGAGCTTTTAGTCGAATCAGGTGACATGACAGCGGAATTTCCCGAAAACTGTATATACGTGTGTCGTGAAATGAAATGCATTAGGATAATTGCAGTGCACGATTTGGCGTCACGGACCCGCGACAGTAATGGTGTCCGCGGCAATTACGAAAAAGCAAACGCCGTTGACGTGACTTTTAGAGTGGTCACCTTCATCGGGCGTGTCCATTATTAAACCTAATGACCGTATACCTTCATTACGCGAATGATGAATAACAAGGCTGTCCGCGCTGACTTACCGATTATTGACCTTGACAAAGAAAACACCCGTAGGCTAAGAAGGATCGCGTTTTATTGCATCAAGAAACTGGACTGATAAACTAATTACCCGGTAGAAAAGTATTTGAGATTGATGATATTGGATGAACGTCATGATGCCAAGCGCTGTGATAATTCTGTTATTCTGTTACGACTGGGACGGGAATCGTTAAGGTTTGTAAACAAAATAAAAAAAATCGACTAGCAAATAGATATAATCTTGGAAAAGGGGCAACTCAATTGGTCAATAGAAATGAAGAATGATCTTGAGAACGGGGTAGTTAAGTTGGTCATAGCAATAGAGGATTTTTTTTGGAACGGGGTAACTCAGTTGGCCTATAGCATTAAAAGATAATCTTGGGAATGGGGTAACTGAGTTGGTCCGTAGCAATAAAGGGAAATCTTGAGAACGAGATAGCTCAGTTGGTCGAGCGCCGATTTATGAACAAGAAGTTCGATGGTTCGATGCGAATATAATAATGTGTTTGGTCACTTGGAGAACGAGGTACATATCTCGATTTTATTGGTCAATGTAGAAAAAAAGGGGGTATCAAGAATTTTGTTCTTCAGGACCCAGCGCGTAAATATGTCTGTGATAATGAAGAAGGACGATAAGAGGCTGACGCCTATTTCTTGCTGTAGACCGTAATTCCGCAAGCGCGGTATAAAATTGTTACTCTCCACTATTCTTACATCGACGATATCTGTGTTTTTTTACGAACGCCCTTTTGTCACTAGCGCTATCCAACCAGCTCCCATATTAGATATCTTTCAAAGATATATCGAAGACACCATGTTAGGGACCTAATTTCGCGTTATTCTCGCAACAGCGAAATAAAAGAGTATATAGTATTATGTAGCATATAAAACAACTATAAATAGCATTGTTACAACGCCTATTGCAGACAGATTAACTAAGTTATTGTTTATGCATCTGTAAGTTATCCACCTGTAATTAACATATTCTAGCCTACATCAGCTTGATTTTTGACAGGAACATCTGACAGCTACCATCCATTCGATTAATTTATTGATACAATATACAGTGATTCATATAAAAAGTAATTAAAAATCAAAAGATAAAGATAAAGTACAACATTTATGGAGCGCAAGTATCAGCAAAATAGACGCTCTCAGAAATTTCAGAAATGCAATGAAATGTTGACGACAGCTATTCAGCGCAGATACACTCCCTTCTAACCACCGCACCACTAGTGCCGTCAACGTACAATTTTTGTTTCTGTCCGACTCAGCGAACATGGATGGGGCAACTGTTTTATCGAGAAGCAACGACCAATCGTGAGCCTCCCGTTTTCTTCGCTCAATCTATGACCTATTCCGTTATCTCGTGTTTTTGATATACTAGTGGTCGAACAATAGGCTGATGGCCTGCATAATCGTTATGAGGCCATTTAAAAATACAAACCTAACCCGTAAATGCGGTTCGCACGACAAATTGATTAGCCGCGCTTGTGGGGGAAAACACCCGCTGTGAAAAACCCTGGGCAGACAATTAACCTTCTCTCGTTTACGACACCGGTTCCAGACGTCTACAGACGGGCAACATATGTCGCAAATCCGCTAAGTCTACGATAGTTAATGGTTATTTACAATGGGATGACGACATCGCGGGCGTGTAAGCAACATAGAGACCATCCATCGAGCATCTGGGGCATAGCCACGTCATAGGGGAGAAGCCCTAACAGAACCACACTGCAAGGGTTACCCAGACCCCATAAAGCATAGGTGGTTTAAGACATTTTCTGCCCGAAAAACGCCGCAGCTAGCTCGAACTTTAAGTCCAAGAAACTTATTTTAAATTAAGAAAAAAATTTAATGGAATAAATAAATAAATACACACATTATTATTTCATTTTTTGTTTCGATTTTGATGCTTATGTCATTTCAAACTACGCAAAACATTCTTTTCTAAATATATACGCTATAAACAACAGCTTTTCTGCCTCCTACACAAAAATTGTTTGCAGACCGCTAATAAACATCGACACTTGCGATTATTTGAAGCGGATAAAATAGCTCTGTGTCGTCTCCACTCGACAGAAATAAAACACGAACGTATATCAACGAAAACCGTAGAAACATTAATAGCTTTATTTCTACCATACAAACACATCATCCATTAGACGCTGTTAAGATAGACGAATAATATTTAGTTTCGGCTTCAGTACCTCGCTAATTTCTGAACCATACGGTACATCGCCGATCGCGTGGTTCGCCACAACATACAGCTCAAATACGTGTAAACGGAATGATTGAAATGCATGCTTTATTTTCCTACTCCTTTATTAACCTCCTTTCGTCGACATCATTAGACCTAAGCTACTTATCTGGCATAACAGGCTATAATTCTGGTATATTGCTAATATCTAAGATACGGCTCTTTACTATATAAAATTCGTCGCGTTGCTATCTAAAATGATGTCCGATGGTCCCGTAAAGGATTAAAGGCAACAGCTTTCTATAGACTAACTAGTTTTATTGATCTATCAGACAGTGTGTATCGTGGCGTTGTCTATGGGGCTTGCTTCCTCGCCCCGCTATCTCTTCATCTCATTGTAAATAATCTACTATCACCACTTTGCGCATTGTACGAGATAATTATGTAGGCTGTCTGCAGGTATATATACCACACACGTTACACGCCCTTCGCGTTACCGTGAATAACATTCCCGCGTTGTATAGATAGAGGTAGAACGCAGGAATCTGCATACATCAAGTACCGATTCCAGGATCGCTCGCGATTTAAGCTATCACTCTTTCGTTTCCATTCATTCTTCAGCTATTCTGTTGCCCTGGAATTCGCTCGGTTTCGTTGGCGCTAGTGGTGTAGTGGTTAGAAGCGCTCCCTTTCATGCGAGAGGTTGCGAGTTCGAACCACTATAAAAACCAGGGATTTTTTTCCCGCGCCTTCCACAATAGGAAATGATCAAGATTTTCGTGCTTGAATATTGAGAAACATTTGTCGTGGAATGGTTTATTATAAAAAATATCTTAGGGAAGTAACTGGGGCAATGTTGCGCTGACATTTAATTATAAAATAGCACCAAAACCTCGCCTTTACCTTTATTTACAAACGTACCTTTTGTAAGGCCTTGATGACGACTTTGTTGCGCACAAAGTGATGTTTGCTGACATCCTTCAAGAGCATCGATATGAAATCTCGACAGAACGTGTAGCTTACCTGTGAACGAAGAAAAAACCGCGCATAATATAGTTTCCCAAATAGTCTTTTATTGAACGAAATATTTTCCTCGGACCGCGAGTGAACGATCTGGGGTGCTGATATCCGTTTGTGTTGTCCTGAAGCGGACACCGAAATACGAGGGCCATCGGGTTGCGCTGGTGATTTGTGGAGCGTGTCAGTTTACGTCCCCAACTTAGGGTTGTTCTCATTTGTTTATCCACGGTTGTACACTATAGTTTAGTTACATTCGATGCTATTGAAACATGCTCGCACTGTCGACGCAGATGTTCGTCTCTGAGTGATGGTTGGTCTGTCTGTGTTAAAAAGAACGTTTTCACACTGGCTTCAATATGCCGTAATGACTCGGGAGATGAAATATCCCTTAAAAATTAGCACATAAGCTCACAAGCATCGTACTAACATAGCATAATTCGTCGAGATTGCCGAACAGATCACGAGGTTCCGCATACATTAAGTGACCCTCGACTTGCACTTTCTTCAGCGGCTCCAAGAAACACTGCAAGGAGAAGGCGAAGGAATCTTACCTATTGATTGTTCTCACATGGTGACGACATTTAGTATGTGTGCGTGCGTGCGTGCGTACGTATGCGTGTATTTGTGCATGTGCGTATGTGCGCGTATGTATGTATGTGATCGGAAATGGGGTTAGCCAATGTGGTTCTATAAATAGATTGGAAAGAAATAAACAGAAAAAAACCTATACCTCTGATGGGACTCGAACCCACGACCTCCAGATAACCGGTCAGGTCCTTATTCATCAGAGGTATGGGTTTCTTCTGTGCATCTATGTATGTATGTATACGTCGAACCCTGGTTCGCTGGGTGGGCGATTGTTGGCCCTTTACAGTCTGACCTAAGTCATAACCATGCTTGGTAAAAACGCCTAGGTTAGTGAATGCATAATGCTCGTCTATTTTTTTAAGTTAAGCTCGTGTGTCTGAATCACTCAGTGATTTTTATGTCACTTTGTCAAAATAATCATCCTGTTGGTCCTAAGGACAGAAGTGGTTCTCGAGTTCAATCTGTAAAATCGTCTCTACTTCCTTGTATTCCTTGTGTTTCTAGTTAATCATAGCAACCATAAATTTGTAAAGTGCCTTTGATAGCCATGTGTTAAAAGGGAATTTCATTTCATTTCATGAGGAATGAAAGGTTGTGGAAAATAGAACACACAGAGAAGACCGGACCATACATAACGAGGGCTCGCCTTTAGGCAAAACATCAAGTCCTATTGGGAGAGGAATTTATGGAGATTCGTGAGAATCTCTGGGCTGGGCAGCCGCATTCAGTAACTTTATTAATAGAATATTCTCTCTACGTAACTAATGTTTATAGCCACTAAAATTATTTGTGAATAACATATTTTGGTTGTTAATGATAATTTGAGAGATTTTGCAATTTTTACTAACCTCACGGCTAATCGAAAACGTAATATCAGCTATTGTCTCTACTACATGTAATCTGTTCTACATGTAATCTTTACTACATGTCATCTGTACTACATGACATCTTTACTACATGTAATCTGTACTACATGTAATCTGTACTACATGACATCTGTACTACATGTAATTTGTACTACATGTAATCTCTACTACATGTAATCTGTACTACATGTAATCGGTACTACATGTAATCTGTACTAAATGTAATCTGTATTACATGTAATCTGTACTACATCTAATCTAAAGGATGGGGACGCATTAAGAAGGTCAATGAGATTGTCTGCCGCCTATGTCAGTAGACTCAGTAACTGCGTTAACGCAGTTGTCTCCCAAAACATGGGATCAACTTACGTGCTTGAGCACCATCAGATGTTTAATTAGAAAGACACATTCGCTGCGAAAGAGTTCCCAGACGGCTTCCCGTCGTCTCTCTTCATTCGCCGAGACGGTCTCCGGAGTGCGGCCACACTTGTCACCCACTAACTCGCGCCAGTGCAAGTCCTGTCGCGACAAACATTAACCGTTCAGTAACCACAGCGACGAGCAGGTGTTTTTGTCAGACAGTTAGATGGCTTCCTAGTTATTAAATTGATTGTACTCCATAATTGCCCCGCCGGGGCTTGTTGCCTATACCGAATAACACCGTCAAGGTGTTACTACGCATTTCTCTCGTTATTTATAGAACCACGATGCCCATCTCCAATTAACGTCTCCCGGAAGCGTCGTCTTGCGCAAGGGTACTCGTGGCGACGGCCAACAATATAAGCTGTCTGCTCTTTCACTCCTATGCTTATCGTTATGCATCGTAGATATGATATAATTATTGTCGTGTTGTACTCGAGACGTCTGAGTCAGTTTAGACCATAAAACCTAAATTTTCGACTGAAATTGTAAAAATATATCTCTGTTGAGTCACCCATCAGTTACCGTATATACTCGCCTATAAGACGGTTTTTAAAGACAAAATTTCAATCCTTAAAGTCTACCCCTCACCTTATAGGCGGGTCAGTAAAAATTGAAAAATTTTGGGCATATTGTAAATATAGTGTATATACAATGTTCAT
>WURV02168551.1:0-14624 GCA_011762755.2 Epimenia babai
TTCACATTAGGTGTTTTCCCCCACCCCTTATAAGTGAGGCTAATCAAATTGTCGTGTTAACCACATAGGCTAGCTTTCTAAAGGGTCATAAATGAAATTGGCCTACATAACGATTACTTCGGTAGTCATCATATGAATAAATAAATAAATAAATAAATAAATAAATAATAACGCTATTACAAGCAAAATTCTAGTTGTGCGTTAGGGTGTTAACAGCGGGATAGCAACAATGAATTAGAAGCTGATGCAAAGATCGTGGGATATAACAAAATATTTCACCAACTCAAGCAGACAATGCAAACATTCAAAACGAGATATAGCATAGCTGATGAGCAGAGGTGGGTTTATAGTTCAAACTATTCCTGGTGGTCTTCCTCAACCGACCGGCGATTCTCCATGAGGTCATCCAACGTCTTAATGCATCGACTCTCTGCTATCATCTCACACTGTACTGCTACTAAAGGGTTTTCTTTGTTTTGGTCTTGGCGTAGTACTCGACTAAATTTGGTTACGTCTCAACGGCGCTAATAAGGTTTCACATTTTCAGTTAGCTAGGTAGTTAGTTAGGTTAGGGCACGGTTTGACTATTGGTCGTGCTGCACGTACGTTCATTGTGGAATGGATAGTCTCCCCCTTCATATGACTAGATTTAGATTACGGCTCGTAATCATTGTCGTTTATGCCGTTCGTTCGCACCCACAGAAGGGATTCTATTTTGTTGTATGTATATATGTATTTATATGCTGATTACCTAGGTAATCGTTGCATGGGCCCCCGTTGACCCTACACAAAGCTAGCCTATTCATGTGATTTACACGACAATAAATTTGATTAGCCTCACTTCGGGGTGGGGGAAAACACTTAGTTTGAAAATCGCACCAAGTCTGGGCTGACAATTGACCTTTTTCCATTCACGCGATCAGTCCCAAACATCTGCGTAGGTCTAAATACACTCCGCTAATTCTATGAATAGTTAATGGTTATTTACAATAAGATGAGACATAGCGGGGAGGTAGCGACAGAGAGACCATACATATCGTATTTTCTTACTCACATAGCCGGATTTTAATGTTAGGGATATCTCTAATGTGAGACTTTTTTGATCAAGTAGATGTTATGATAAGCTCGAAGTATGTGATATACGATGAGTTCAAGAGTTCGTAGGATCATTGTATAATACGTTATAAATACTATCTAAACCGCCGTCGATATCAACGGTCGTACAGGTGTTAATAACCCACGGGTGAACAAAGCTGTACTAACAAACGTGCAGTTACTCTGCGTCATAACTTTTGTAGTTTCCTTTCAGTAAACTGCTATCCTCTTGATGATGTGGCTGTTTTTGGCTCTATGCATTCCTTTCCACGCGATCACTGTGTTTTGCCTAACACTTTACGATCCACCGAATCGACTTTCTTCCGGTAAATATGCATGTAAACGATGTGGTTTATTTTAGGTAAATAGAAAGATGTGGCCTTCAACTTTAATTCCACCGAGTAGTGAATTAGCTCAATACGTCCGCCGCTGACACCAAGGACCTGTGCGGGAAAACAGACATGTCGCGGGTAACAGACACTCGGGCACATTCGGTTGGGAGGTTGCGCCGCCATATCAACGCGGCACTATTCTAAACATCTTCCAATATATATGAAATTGCCGGATTGCTCAAGTTAGAATAAGACAACGAGTTAAAATTTGTAGTTTTAGTGTAATATATTGTTATTATATTATATTTTATTTCTTTAGCCCTTGCAGCGAACAGCATTATGTACTGAATTACTAGATATCAATCCAGATTGAATTTAAAATAAAATATTATACTAATTGTAAAAAATCCCCGCCAATAACATTGGCAAACTTAACCTTATTGTTATCACATTAGGTTAATATAAAATATAAAGTCTATGTATATATACACAGTACTGAAGCTACTGTTTATTACCACAACTTTCTGGCGTGTCTCCCTTCGCCTGACACATTCCTGAATCGTACGAGCAATCTCTATAGTTTTCTCATGATTACCAGGCCAATGATCTGTCAATGATCTTTTAGGCGATCAACCAGTTGCTGGATAGTTACTGGTGGCAAGTCGTACAGTCGTACCACGGGTACTCTTTGAATGGTTTAATAAATATATTGATATTGTCACAAAGAAGTTTGATAGGGGACATGTCTGGTGAACGTGTGAGCCAAATTAAGACGGTGACAGCACCCCGTGAAGCATTCACCGAGAGAATGACATGCGGTCGGATGATCTTTTCAAGATATCGGTTTATTATCCACGTCGGACAACAACCTCGGTTCGACTGTGACTCACGATGCCGACTTCAACTATTACACATTTTGGAGAAAACGTTCAAACTGTTACCGTCGCATCTTGCCATCGTTAAATTCTGAAAACGCGACTCACAAGAAAACAAGACTCGTTTCCGACACCGGTTCGTGCATCCAACATGTTCCTGTGTTCAATCCAACCTGTCGCTAGTGTGCGTTGATCGGAGTGGGATGCCCACACGGAACATAGAGATCGATATTCAAGCGAAAGAATATGTTTATCCACAATATAAAAGCCCATGTAATACAGTTGCGTTTCGCCATTGGTTGATATCCCCCGCCGTTGAAGAATCGATTTCGACGTGCCCGTAATGATAGGTATCTCTCATCTCTCCGTGTCGATCGTTGAGGTCGCCGGGCCCAGACTGGCTTCCTCTTACACTGACCTTCCTCTCCATATCTTTTTCCATCACAACTTATCCATCTTTCTATCGCATCTAGTTCTTCTGACCACCACATGAAAATAGACCGTTAATCTGATCATTTCCGAAGTATGCCTCAACTTTTTTAAACAGCAGGGAATACCGATTAGTGAAGAATGAAAATCGGTCCACATGATGAATACAGTGTTCAGACCATGTACCCAAGCCTAAGCCAATATAACTACTGATTTATACTGTGAATATATTGCTGTGTTATGGACATTTGGCCCATTGGACCATTGGATTTTCCCAATGACTATTATGCATAATACAAAAATGAATCCCACAGAACCCGCGGACGTTCGCGTGACGAGTCGAGAGCAAAGATCGGTGACGTCACGCGAAATGATGCCCGACTATTATGACGTTGTAATGAACGTGAGTGGGCGCGTGATCGAAACGACGTTGGAAAGAAAAGACGTTGTAGAAGAAATGAGTGGACACGATTATGTTTACAAAGTATGCAGTTACCACACCACATAAATATTTTAACAAAGCCGATTGTGATTTGAATTTTCCTACTTCTTTTCCTTTGCTAGATTTTATCGCGATTTGGTGCTTTGGATTAGGATAAGAAAAATAATATCTATGTAAAAAATGGGGTTAGATTTTTTCATGTACTGGGGACCGGGACGACACTTGGCAATCGCTTATTTATGCTACTGGTACCATATAGCAACTGTCGGCTCACCCAAAATGTAGACTTCGCCACATCTTCGATCGCTGGTGATTCTGTCCAGCGAGCTAACAAGATAGCGGAGATGTTAGCATCGCTAAAGTATCAATTGTCTTAAAACTACTTTTAGCTTAAATAAGGGTACATTGGCTCCATCGATGCTTTTATGTTGAGTTAAATATCACTTTACAATCAGAGAGATTGGGCGACGTACGCGAGCCCTGAGGTTAAGGGGGTGTTTGTTGTCCGTCTTCACGAACTCTATGCAGGCAGCGTGACACTCGTGAGTATAGATAAAGACGCCATCTCCCTAGTTATACGGAAACCGGAGTACGAAATACAGTTATACTCGTACAATGTTTCACCAACACAGCGATGCGGTGACCCATCACAGAACACTGCATCGTCAATAAGATTATAATCTGTGGAAATTTTTTAGGTGTTTCCACACCTAGATGTTAGCAATGACGATCAGAAAATGCCGTGTCATGCCAGTATCTCATAGTTATCGAACCTTGACACTCTCAGTAATTAAAAATAAATGGACAACACGAACCGTGAACACACGAACAAATCCACCCACTTTTTATACATATTCCATAGACCGGTAATTGATATCCTCCATTCGTTATTGGTGTCAAGTCAGGTGTCAGAGGTGTCATACACTCTGAGTTTATAGAACCCAGTTCATAGAACCCGTGCGTGAGTACGTGCGTTCTACATTGTAAACCGAAAAAGTGAATGCGGTACAAATAATGCGTTTTCTCCAGGAGGGATACTTTTTGCACGAGAAGACGCCATATTTGATTCAGTCTCACGGATCAGCGGATGCCCACGTGATACACAAATTGGGCGAGCCATTCATTGGTCCACAGCTCCGTACGAAAATACGTGAATATGGATACATATTACTAAATTGTCGATTAATTGTTTATTTAATTTCCCATTTCTGCTGTGGTGGAGTAGGGTACTTATTTACCAAGTCCCACTCATACTTATATTATTGTCAATATGACAGTCATCTTCTTACGTCATGTCAGGCAGGGCAGCGTTTCACCAACATTTTTTCCCAATAATATTATAAATCTTATGATGTTTAATGGTAATGTATGATGTTTTCAATTCATCCACATATGTTGTGGCCATAAGGCTTGTATATATTTATTAGGTTGTAGTCTAAATGACAGCCACGTTAAACAATTATTATCATTATCATTATCATCATCGTCATCGTCTTCGTCAACGTCATCGTTATCGTCATCATTATTATTATGTTGGGATTTTGGAGTTACTGAGACGATTTGGAAGCGAACATAATTCTTAAGTCTTAGAATTGTATGTAGACGTCTATAAAGTTCTAAAAACACATTTCGATTTCGTGATCAATCGATGATCACCCAAAAAATTTGAAATGGCTCTCGACAAACCGATAGTAATAACATTCATTTATTCAAAACACTCTTTCATTTGAAATAGTATGAACAAACCCATGGTAAATACCGTTGAAGGAGACCAATATGTCAAGACAGCAGAGACGCTAGTAGAACTTGATTGTTAAAAAACCCTGGCTTGAATGCTGGTTGAGCGACTTGACAAAGGCCTACCAACCATAATGTGGGGTAGGGTTCTTATATTATATAGAGAACGCGTGACACGCTACGCCATAATGATTATATTAAATTTTATTGTTTGGTAAGTATACTTATGTTAATCTAAATTTAGGCCATGATAGAATGAGATTCACCACAATACGAATGGTATAAGAACCACCGTTAATGGTTGGTGGAGTGAAGAGGCCCACCCTAGAAGGCCCTGTTAGGGTAAGGGAAGTAAATCTGCAATTCTAGTGAAAACCACAAGGGAGTTAACATCAAAGGGCTCGCTGAATCTGTGAATCCACCCCACGTTTCCTACCAACTGATATCGATTTTTGCCGTACTGTCAAAGGTGAATTTTATCGACATCACGTGGAAGTTCTGATTCTTGCGTCGTATATGGTGTTGCTTAACCTTCAACATCTATGGCTTAGGACATTCGCAGCAGCAGGCTGAGGTCGAGTCATTGTGATAGCTTTGATAAGGTCATCTACAGTTAGCAAACGATTAATTATTTCAGTCCCTTGGCCTGATGTAAGACGGAGATGATTTCTTTTCATATATTTGCGTAATTGTATTTCAGATATTTCAACATCTCGTCACTCATATCGTAGCCAGCTGCAATATTACATCACTTTAGAACTCCTAACAAATCATCAAGTGGAACAAAATGCGCAGTCTTACTGTCTTCGTCATCTTTTCATCTAATTAAGTTCTCCACATGACCAAATGTCAGAATGTCACACTTTTGCAGCAAGTAACGCACGCACACGTATATGCTTTGTGTAATATTTAATTTCTTTATCAAAGCTTATAACATATTCAAAACCAATTCTCTCATAAGAGCCGATTTAAAGTCTGAAATATTGGGGTGGGCTTGGATTTTAAGTCGAATGGCAAATCTTTCTATAATCTAGGTACACACCTGGGGAGCCTTTTTTCCATACATTTTTGTCTTACTTTTTGATACAACTATGTCGAGTGCACTATCTAACCGTGGAGAACGAGATGGCTAATATAAAGTAACGAGGCTCGAGAGATGCTCTGGTGTCAAATTACTAAGTGATTTGTAATCGAAGAACAAAAATTTGAACGGAATGCGCAATTGATGTGTCTGTATGCCGAGTTTTGAATCGACTGTAGTTTGCTTAAGAGTTATTTGGATTGATAAGCATAATAAGAGTTGCAGTAGCCAATCCTTGTGATAATTAGGTCAATTATAACTGACGTTGTTGTGTCAATGATTGAATGTTCCCCTTTCTATACAAATTGCGCAGCTGAAAATTTGCCGGGTTGGCGATTTCATTAAGCTGCTGGGTTGGGTTAGCGTCGTGTCTACCAATGTTTCAGGTTATGTTCAACCAATTAACAGGTTAGGAGAATACGATATGGTATGGTAGAGCTTTCATCCCAGACTGTGCCTGTTTTGAGATGTTCTCTTCTCAATGGTTTAGGCACATGTGATTAAAAGCTGTCAATACATTCAGCGTTACATTTCTTAGGTCGATTTGTTCGAAATGCGATCAATTCGCCACCCCCCACACCTACAGCACCAACATCAGGATGGTATGTCGGGCTACAAGTGTGGACTGATCAAGAAATGCACCGAATGTAATTATTAATAGCAAAAAAATCGTTTGTACTTTGCGCTGAGTTATGTAAGTGACAAAATGGTGCACTTCCGGTTATTTTTATTTCAAGCTAATTTCCCTCAATAGCTCGTAAATTATATAAGTCAGTGTATCTCTTATTATTTAAGAAAGAAAAATAAATGTTAAGCGATTGGCTTTTTACCGTGTTACTTGAAATTGAAACTTGAACAGGCTGATGTTACTTTTATCGCTTGGGTGACTGCCATGTTCTTTACTGAGGAAAATGTCCTGAATTTCCAGCGTGGGGACAAGGATCCACTCTCATATGATCGCTACATACATCGAACAGTATTATGCGATGCTGATTATGTCTGTAAGTTTGATTGATAAACTTCTATTAAGGTGAATGAGGCAAAGTTAGATATTATAGATGGCAGACTAACAGAAAGTTTTCAGCACGTTTTGATGTAAAATTACCAAATATGAAATGATACGAAGATGAAATACAAGTTCTAGGCTCTATCACTCATCTATATATACTACTCAAAACGTCTTAAGGATGGCCCATATATAAATAAATATATATATATATATATAAATTTGTGATAATTTTCTATAATAAAGGTATAGTACTAACTCTTTTATCAGTATGTGTATGGATTCAGACCACCATTAACAAATTTTCAAAAAGCCGACATGATATTTTTCCACAAAATGTCAGAAAGATAATACAATCTAAAAATTCCAGAAGTGTTTTTCTATCGTAAAACATGGATTAGTAGTGTGTGTGTGTGTGTGTGTGTGTGTGTGTGTGTGACCTCCTCTACCGTCAGTTACTGCTTGACATCGTCCGCGTATGCTTTGGACTAGGTGACGCGTTTATTGTTGTGGGATATTGGTCCATGAGTCAAATAGCGCATCCCTGAGATGTCGCAGCGTGCCAGGTTGATCATTGCGGACAGATTTGGCAGTCTGCACCATGTTCCATGCATGCACAACGGGACTGAGATCAGGCGAGCTGGCCAGTCAATTACCTTTATTTCTGCACCCCAAACGTACTCACTCATTCACGATGATGGCACGATGAAGACGGGCATTATCATCTATCGGAACAAAGTCTGGACCAATATCAACGTCCAATGCCCTCGCAAACACGTTGAGGATTTCATTGTGGTATCTATGATCGCCGCCATATCGGGCATGTTCAACAAAAGCAGCATCGGAATATCGCTCATTCGTCCTTCTCCACACCCGAACGCGAGCATCAGTGAAGTCTAGACAGAACATGGAGTTACATCTGTGAAGAGTATAGTACTCTGCTGGGCTTGGGTCCAGGTGACATGTTTTCGACACCAGTCATATCGATGCTGTTTGTGCCGTGGAGTGAGTGCGATACATATAGCTGGTCGGCGAGGTCTCTAGCCTGATTCATGGAGCCTTATCCTTATGGTTTGGGTGGATACACAAACTGGTGATGCATCTCTCAGGTTTCGCTGCAAGGTCTTAGGTGTGGACGTGCGGTGCTTTACAGCGGAGAGTGTATCGGTCCTGTGCACGTAACTCTGTGGCGTCCTATACCATGTCGCCTGTTGGCTCTACCAGTAGTCTATTGGCAATTCAAGGCACGGGGGGGGGTGACACTTTTTGACACACCCAACTCCTGGACCACATGTCGATGGGACATCCCAGCCTCGATCATGCCTATCCTTCTGATGAGATCTTCTGACGTCAAATGGCGACGATTTTGTCTTGGAGGTATTCCGGTCGATAGAGGTACACCTAACAACCACTGAAGCACTACATCTAATGTTAGAAATTCAGTGTGAACGTTCCAAGTCAAATTTACCAACCGAGATAATGTGCAGTAAAATGTTGGTACTTGTGTATGGGCATGGCTTACTATAGCCTTGAGTGGTCAACATGTGGAACGTATACTCTTCACTCGTCAAACTGACCCAAGCTCTCCAGCAAATCAATTACATTTGTATTCATAATCCATTATACATATCACTTAGTGTATTATATTATATGGGTGATTCTTAAGGAGGTTTTGATAGTATATGACGCTTTGAATTGACCTTGAATACTCTATAGTTTGAGATTGAAACCTCGTAAAACTAAAAATGAAAAAAATTAACGTCACAAACGTGAAAAAAGGTATTTACCGACATATAAACCGCGCACTTTTGGTTCACAATCTAACTATCGTTCAACTGAGCTTTGGCGTTTCAAATGTTACACACATTTTCAAGTAAAACTGAAGTGTAAATCTAGTGTCGACTGAAGCTATCAGAATAACATACCTTACGCAAGAATAAAACGTTATAAGTCTTTAATCTTCTTTTCTATCGACGAAATGAACGGCGGTTGTGGGAATTTTTTAAATGAGATTTATACAGTATATCATTTCAGATCGACCAGGCGTTTCAGTCGTTAAGAGATCAGGGAACAAATATCCATTGCCGTGGCGTCGGGTTGTACAAAGAGGTACGGTCCTAGTTCTAATCATGAAACGCCTCAACTGCGCCGTAATAGTAAAGCGTTTACACATTGCGTAGAAAAACGCCGTCCGGTTCGTTGAAAGGTGTGTCAAGCGTATGCGGAGTAATGTGGGTAAACTAACATTTTTCCTTTTTTGGAAAAAAATATGAAGGAAAAAATTTATGAAACAGTTAATATAAAAAGGGAAAAGGCGAGGTTTTGTTGCAACCTTATAATTGAGTGTCAAGCGCACTGACAATATTGTCATGTTACATCCCTAAGATATTTTTCTAATAAACCATCCACACAAATCCTTCTCAATATTCAAGCACGAAAATCTTGCTCCTTCCCTATTGTAATAAGCATATAGAAAGGAGATCCAATAATGGTATAGGTTTAGTTTATCGATGTTATTTCATGTTGTAGTCTTGATGCTGAAATCAATAAAAAGAACCATGTATTATTCCAATATGGGCTCACTTGGCCCTGACAACTTTTTCTGATATTTATGGCAATAATAGAAGTAAAAATTATAGATGATATATAATTTACTAATAATGATGAGGCAATATTGTTAGTGTTATTGATAATATTTGCTATTACCGTTAATTGATGGTTTAATTCAAGAAACGTCAGCTATTCTGAATTCTATGGATTCAGATGATCCAGATGATTCACTAAAATATCAAAATTTTCGCACAATCACATAGATCCATTTAACCTATCGGACTTAAAAACCGGTTCGTGCGGCTTCAAGGTTCAACGACTGTTTTTTTTTTACAAAATTGAGAATCGCCTCATATGATATAAAAACTATATGGGATAAATAAACTGAGGTAATCATAAAGTCTCGATACATACTCATGTACCGCGAGCACCTTTTTCCAATTCCTGATAGCAACGGGCTAAAGGGTGTAGAGCGTTTATCGAGCGAGTGGGAAGAGCGCGTTTAAAACCATGAGATATTGAATGTGGGTACGGTATTAAGTCAGGTAATGAACACACAAAATAGATATATCGCAAGAATATATATATATATATATATGAGATTTTTTTTTCGGTAAATATCACGACATTTATTTGATACTTGTTACTTGTTATACTAGCCTTATGATTTTCCAAAATTGCATCGGCTATCAAGGGACGAGAACCCGCTCTTTCAAAAATCACAGATTTTACGGTCGAAGAAACGGTCATATCGATCACTTGATGTGATATTGAAGCGACGTCGCGTAGTGTGAAGGCGTTATTTGTCAAATACGTGCTTAAGAGTTCTACGATTTACGCTAAACTATGCTGTTTATATTTCGATATATATTTTCTGCTCTACTACATTAAGGGGTGTGACTGTATGCGAAACAGATGATAGAAGGTATGGATCAATTGAAACCTTTCAATATAAAGAAATCGAAAGTGAAAACATGGTCCTTGAACGGTACCGAAACCATTGAATTCTTTTCCCGGTTTCTCAAGCGGAATTACTTTCCATACGACCACGCTATGCTGCTAACTGGGTATGCTTGATTTATCTTCATGTTTCGTTCAACCCAAGCAGATTTTGAATTGATATTTGGCAATCGTAGTCGTTGAAACGTCGCGGTAGCCAAGTAATGGTTCAGTTTCGAAACAAGTGTATAGAAAATGTATATTTGTTTACAAAATTAATGAAAAAAATGTGGATAAGGAGGTGTTGTCTATTAAAGATCTCATATCGAAGAGTATGATTTTGAAATTACTACACACTACGTAAATGTATTGTTGGAATGCTGTGTTATGTGCTAGTTATAACAGAACCTATGAACGACTATGGCTGTGCCATGTGTAAAGGGAAACAACACTTTATGACATGGGAGCAATTCCAAAATTTCATACTTTGTCCGAATGAAGTACTTCGGTGCGTACGATCCCAACCTCATGTCTTTTCAATATATATATATATATTAGTGTGTATATATATATTAGTGTATTTATGGGTCTCTCTACGAAACCCTAAGAGGAATTCGATAACAAAAAACAGATTAGATAGTATTACAACTTTGTTATATTAGACTATGGCTACTTTATGTCGCTTTATAATCAATCTGGCTACCTGAAATTCCATGTTGCATTCCTAAACTAACCAAAATATTTCTAAAATCAGTCACGAACTGTTAGAGCGGCGCGCCAAGGTGGCAATAAACGGCAAAGCGTACGAGGACAGCATTTGTACGGAACACGCCGTCTCAGTTGTTCATTTTGATTTCTCGATTAACAATTTTGCGGCGCACTAACTTGGTCACTGGTAGGTGCTTGTGTGTATTTATATTACGTTGGTTAAGTCATTAAAGACGTTAAATATGATGTGACTATGCCAACTTTGGGTGTGGACGTGGGCAAGGGGGCGCTCTAGCGCTGTAGTTTATCGTTATCACGAATTTTAATATTACATTGCTCACGAGGTATGAATGAAATATTGCAATTTATAAGTAAAAATGAATTTTGGTAGAGTTATCCACAAATAGATGGATCTAGATATTACACTGACTTTCGTACAACAGACATATAAAGGAAATGAGAGAAGGCATTGCTTTGGTGCTAGCATAGGCTACAAAGACAGTATCAAAGAAGTAGGCTGCAGAGTGTTATTTGACACTGCCTATTCAAACAATTTCAATGTTTTCTGCCACTTGAAGATACGCTTTTCTTTTTTTAACAACATAAAACGCTTCATTATCATCTTCGAGCTGCAAGGGAGATATCAATCATATGGACAAGTGCATTAAAAGTTAATTGGTGCTTCGTTAAACGAAGAGTACGACGGCTCTGGCCGTTGTTTTCCTTACCCAATTTTTTCAACTATAATATCAATATTTCTTAAATATTATAATAATCAAAATATCGACTGACATTGTAAAGCACCAATTATATCCTAGAAAATGAGTTTATGCAAGAGTTAGTAATATAAATCTATATACTATAGCTAAATTTGACTACCAATTTCTCACAATGGTAAATCCTAAAAAGGAATTAGCAATTAAGCTAATTCTAGACTCATAGCAAATTCATATCAGTATATTTTCTTTCAATAAAGCTTCATTTGTCAATGTAGAGCACTGACTAAATGTTGACACAATTCTGAGACACACAAAGGGTTTGTTATTTCTTGTCTACGAAGATTTTATTTATTCCCAACAGCCACCATATCATGGTGCATTTGCAGGTGAATATTATGAGTAGGAAGAACTGTATACCGATAAATATATATATACATTTGTATAGACTAGAAACCTTGATTTAACCACAAATATAAAAATTAGTTAAGTAATTTGTAGGTTTCAGTTAATTATACATCATTATAATAGTTACTAGTTTACTATTACTATAACAAGTTATATTTGAGTTCATAAAAGAATAAAAAATACTCGCATACACATTCAATTATCTTCTCATTGATTAACCATTTCATCATGTATTATTCACATTTTTCTATAAAATCGCGATGATAATTTCTAGAACTCAGCTTTATATCAATCAGTATCAATTATCATTGTACATACTCGAGTTAAAATCGTCTGCAGAAAAAAAAATCTATCAAAAAATTAAAGAACAACGATATATATGCCACCGGTTTATGAAATATATACGGATACTCACAGTAGGTCTTCTGTACTAATTCGTCAACTTCGGTTTTTGTTAATTTCGTCGATTTATTTCCCATTTTCCAGATTGTAATCCGCTAGCATCACTGTTGAAAACCGAAACGTAAGTTGAATGTTGTGACTGTCGTCTGCTGCACGTTTAGCGCGTTGTTGCTGCGCAGCCATCGACGCATATTAATTAGATCACGTGACAAAAAGCGCTGATTTGCTAGTACTACAGTTACTAAACCGATGTCATGATAATATATACTATGTTTAATTCTTATTTTTTCCAACATCGCAAGAAATTATTTCCAAATTTATAACATTTCTTCTATAATTAGAAGACTGTAAAGCACTCTGTACGCAAATTTGCATGATCATCAAGCTATTGATTTCAGTTGCTACTGTGCTTTCTTGGATGTAGACGCCGTACATAATAACACGGAATAAGACGTGTAGAATGTACGCTACGACTTAACACTGGTAGCTTATCTGAGAAGATATGTATAATATATGTTGTTTACACATATATTGCTATATATTCGAAAGACATTCAGCACACTTGTATTGCGGTAAACATAATCTCCCTATCTAACAAAAATCGAAATCCTTTAATTTCTGTAACAGATAAAAATGTAATATTTGATATGACACTTATTCCCTCCCTATTAGATAAAATTGAAGAAAATAATAATTCTTGGTGCT
Source organism: Epimenia babai (assembly GCA_011762755.2). NCBI lineage: Eukaryota > Metazoa > Mollusca > Solenogastres > Cavibelonia > Epimeniidae > Epimenia > Epimenia babai. The sequence goes on from WURV02168551.1 coordinate 13,426, forward strand.
TTTATGAATAAATCGTATTTTATCTCCCTTTACCATGATAACCGATTTTTGACAAAATGGCGACCGTAAGCAATTCGTCATATTCTACACTATCTAAATCGTTGAAATTTTTACTTGAACAGTCGCATGCATCGTGTGACGTAGCAGAATATAATCAACTCTCTCGCTGTATAATACAAAGGTATTTATATTTATTTTAATCTTACATTCTTCCTTTATTATAGCCCCCCTCAATTATTGATTAAATTGACCAGCGGCACAGGACAAAATTAATTCCGTCTCGGTATCAATATGAGTATGTATGTAATCCAACATGACTAATCGCTGTGCGTATTTGTAATTGTTAAATTCAATTTCCAGAGGAATCTGGGTTCAAGTATAAATATGATTTTATGAGGAATAGTACTAGTACTAAAGGAAAAAGTAAAGGCAACACCTTATTAACTAAGGTTATAATTGCACCTGATGAAGTATACTTGTATACCAAAGCCTGTGTCAGTTGTAACCTTAGTCGATAAGGGGTTACCTTTACTTTTCATTTTAAGCGTTATGGCTAACACAGCCAACTATATCTTACTATCACTAAGTCTATAACTAATATTATATAATTAATAATATTATAGTGTAAAAACGCTCAAGCGTGTACATTTCAGTGAAAATTTATATATGTTATTTAAGACATTTTAGTGTTTTTTAGTTTGAAGTCTTTTTTCTCTGTATAAGAGAAGAGAATACTTTCATCGGAAAATCTATTCATTACATTAGCATACTAAGTTGTTTTATTGACCATAACCTTTGATCACCTTGATAACTTGTTCATCTGTATCAAAAACAACCATGCTTAAAAAATCTAATTGTGTAAAAAAGTCGCTACATGACGATTCAGTTGGTGGTTATGAATTATGTCATCATTCTGGAGTTTCGGAAATTTTTCAAGTCGAACGATTTGTGTATTAATTGGGGAGTAAAAAACGCTTATTGTTGTTTAGTTGCGATCGTTTATTATAATGTTCATCATAGTTATTTATACTCATGAAAAAAATATAGCATTTTATTCTAATTACATTTACATTTTTCATACATTGGCAGATACACATAAAATACTTATTTAAAATCTCCCCTTTCGTTCCCTGGTATTTTATATGCATACACACTCACACAACAGCTCGGAAGAACTCCTGCAGCATGATCCTGAATTT
>WURV02168562.1:0-14623 GCA_011762755.2 Epimenia babai
TACCCGATTTAACTGCTATCGTGTACAAGTCATTCTCGTCTCTACTGACAATGACCCCCATAATGTTCCTCGGATCTTATCACGCCCGCCATGACCTGTAGCTATGTGCGCCTTCTTTATAATGTCAAATGTTTCCTCGATCGTAACAAAATACACCGGCGACTCTTGATCGGCATCTTCAACCTTGCGTATGAATTTCTCGCCTTGACCACAACAAAGAACGTCGTATTTGTTACATATTTGATACTTGTGAGAGGACTTGTTTTTAACACTTTTGGCCAGACGAACTTCATCTAACAAGATATTGTAATCACTATTGGAAATCAATCCGGTCTCAGTTTTAGTATCATATTAGTTAAACAGTTAAACTAACTTCATTATCATCCATACTACAAACCTATAGCAATACTTAGAGTAATACAGTAATATCGGAGGAACATCTTATGTCAGTATTCTGGATTACAAATGCTGTAGTTTTTCTGTCAACTCCAACTTATAAATCTGGTATTACTCAAGTTGGACAAATAAATATTGGAAAATAAATGGCCCAGACTACATCAAAGACATCTTTGTTATTAGTGATAGTAACATCTTTGTGACAACATAACCCATGGTTATTAAACACAGCCCCGCACACAAACAGTCTCTGGAGATCAAAGGATAAGCTGACATTAATCACCATCGCAGCGTGGAATAATACATACGGTTAAATAAGCTATAATATCAATGTTTCAGTTGCTCGTGTTGTCAAATCCATTTCAGGAAAAGTGCAATAATTTTTGTCTAAATTTTCAGGAAATGTGCATATTTCCTGGTTTATTTCAGGAAAATTGCAAATCTCCTGATTGAACCAGGAAATATGCAAGTTTTCTGAAATGAATCGGGAAATATGTACATTTACTGAAATTGTACATTTACTGTAACATACACAGTATAAACTAGCAAACTTCACCTATACGAGGTAAAGAGGGTAGCGAAGGGACATCGAAGGGGTCGAAGGTATCCTAAGGTGTCACTGTAAACTAACCAGCACCTGAATAAAATCAAAATATTGATAACACCAGTAATTTTCCTAAAGTGCGTGTTGAAGGACGAAATTCTGATCCACTATGTTTTCTCATGTCCAATGTATCAACAAACGAGACATTCTACACTGTAAAAAATCACAACTTACCAAACATACCAACCAACTTGATGGTTGTATTTCTCAATGAGATCACAAGTCTAAGAGAAACTGCTCATAAATATTATTGACAGCTATCACATTTTCTACAAGTTATGCCCAAAAAAGTAATGAACGCACTTGTAAAAGACTAAATATGGTCACAGAGTGATTTTCCTTGACTCAGACCTATTGTTACATACATCGTAGATTCTATCAGATCTGGACTACTGTAACTCTTAACTGCTTAACTGGTGACTGTCCCTTCCTATCTCATCTACCGATTACAGTTAGTTTAGAACAGTGCAGCTCGTGTGATCTATCAGCTCAGAAAATTCTCTCGGATCTCCTCAAGCCTGGTTTATCTTAACTGACTGCCTGTATCACAAAGAATCATGTATAAGGTGCTTACTTATGTTCATAAAGCCATGCTCCACTGTTAGTCTCTCAGGTCCGTGTCTCAGTCTTTGGCGGCAGTTGACAAGTGTCGCCTGGCCACAACCCGTAAACGCTGTTTTGTGGGTCCTTGTCTCTGAAATTAGCTGTCATTTGAATTGAGAAGCATAATCTCTCTGGATGGTTGCAAATCAATACTCAAAACCTACCTATTTACATTGGATTAACTTAAATTTAGCTAAGTGTACAACATAAGTATGAATGCATAAACTGTCTGCCAAGTCTGTCGTTTGCGCTATGATTTACCCCTCCATAAGAAATTAGGCTTTATCATCTACATTGTAATCACTACAGTGAGCCCTGTATAGGGCCAACAGTCGTGTACTATGTAGAGTTTATGATGTTGCCACTATGCACTACCTTCATTGGGTGTTAGATATAATTTATAGCTACAAAACCTACTACTACTTCTTCAGACACTGACATTGGTGCACCCTAAACTCTATCGCTATTCACGATAAATTCATAACATCATGGTACCGTAGTAAAGATTTACACTGTTGATTGGTTGTGATATCATGGAACTCTGAAAAAGCTCAGGATTTCTCTACTCATTTCAGGCTCGGCAAATCAACATCCACAATCTTGTGGAGTTCTACAAAAGTGATTTATTCCATACCAATAGATTCCGCCACGATCTGCAGAGAAAGGTCATTGTGCAGACGATCTAATCTGAGATGTCGTACCCTTAACGGATATATTTTTATGTGATATAAAGGGTGGACATGGTGATGTACTGAAAGCGTTTGTAGCCTGCATCCATGTAAACTGTAAATCACATTTGTTCTGTCCCCAAAATATAAACTGCTGCGGCAAACTGCGAGATCTACACAAAGGTAATAACGGTTTATAATGGTTCTGATATTTATAAACAAATAACACACGGACAACTCACAGCACTTCATTCAATGCGTAATAATTTGAATAAACGATATAGAAACTACGATGTTCCTCATATTCTGTCTCCTCTGTTAGCGGATTTAAATGCTTAACCTGACTGCTTGCTATTGATTAAATTTTAGTTTCAATTTACTCAGCAATGCTATAACAGGTCTTATATAGTTCAATAAATATTGTAAACACTTTGTTTATTACAAAGTTAGTGAAATAATTGACTGGGAAAATGGAACAGCGAGGTTTTATTGAAGGCAGTAAATGTTTGTCACACTCACAACATTGCCTTTTATCCAGAAATTTTACAATAACACATTTCGTGATAAATCTTTCTCAGTGGACATCATAAAAATCTTGCTCATTTGCTGAAGTGGAAGGCTTGTGAAAGTCCTAGGTTTGTGCGGATTCGACCTCGCAACTTGTTACTATGAAGGCCACGTTATAATGCACCCGACAAAATGACAATTAAATTCAGGATTTCATGGATTTCCCATGATATGAGTTCACAATAAATAAAATAAAACCAGCCAATAATAAGTCAAAATGATGTTTTATATTGTAGTTTAGAGAATAGATGAATCAGTTCAAACAGGTTTTGACATTCTCATCTTTATGTGATCTGGAAGGTAGTGTGTATTGAAGTTACGTATGTAGTGAATCAGGTGACTTTTTAAATTGTATTGGAAATTGTTTTTTCTGCATTCTACATTAATTAAATTTGTAATCAACATATTCGAATATACGATTATAATAGAGCTGAAAGAAGGAAATTCGCAAGAAGTCTGCCCCTGTAGCTCAGATGGTAGTTGGTAGAGTCCCAAACATTGTTATCTGGAGGTCCTGGGTTTGGGTCCCACCAGAGACAAGGTTTATTTCTGTGCTTTTAAGACTTTTAGAACCACTTTAGCTATCCCCGTAAATGTTAATGTTAATATTAACACTAAGAGAAAAAAAACCTTTTGAGACTAATTGAATTTATTCGTAAACAAGCTTTCGCATATATGTAATATGCTTCTTCAGGCTTATCGAATGAAATTCAATGATAATATTAACACTGTAACTCAAAATGGTGTTAAATACTGAAATGCGCAGGAGACAGTCTGCTCCTTTAGCTCAGGAGCAGACCGGTTGTTTGGAGGTCGTGACTTCGAGTAACCACAGAGGCAAGGTTTTTGGGGTTTGTTTGATGAAGTAGCTTAAGATTAGTAAACAGCAAAGCTAATAGCATCTGAATAAACTTCGTCACAGTTAAGTCGACTTAGTAAAGTTATTCACACCCCAACTCAGTAAAGTTATTCAGACCCCAATTCAATATGCATAGTCGACTATTTAGTTAAAAACTAACAGTAACGCTAAAAAATACAGCATGATGTTTGTGTTTTATCCTACCTATATATCCGGTCTGAGAGTAAAATTTGCACCTAGCATGGCTAGATGACAAAACACAAATTGTCACCTAAAAATTACTTGTATGGATTCACACTACTGTAGATGAGCCATCCTTATCTGCCTTGTCATCGTCATCCTGATAACTAGCATTAGCATATCCGACTTGATATTTTGATTGGTTGGCTTCTAGCAGATTTATGCGACCTTCATGTGTCACGGACATAGTTGACTCTTTCATTGTAATGTGGCTGTCATCTGCACGTTTTGATCCTCTGAAAGTTTGAGATTGAGTGGTCCTCGATACAGAATCCTGACCTTCTTCAGACTTTGCCTGTGGATCTGGTGAATTCTGATCCATTTGGTCTGGCATTAACTTTACTTGAGTCATTTCCATGTTTTCTCGAGACTTCCTAAATCTCCTAAATGGAGATTCATTTTGATTGTCTTGTGATCTCCGATAAACTTTCCTACAGGTCTCTTGTCCACTACTTGAATTAAAATATTCACTAGATAGTCCAATAATTGCATCTACATTTTTGCGTCCAGTGGTTTCCATAGACCCTGAACTTTCACGAGAACACCAACTTTCGCAGTCTCCCTGCTTCACCATAAAATCACTTTCTTCAACTTCAGGGTGCACCTTATTCTTATTCCCATTTACTTGATTTTTACCAGTGTAATTTCCTAACAGATAATTTTTCATGACCTTTTTCTTGGGATTGACTGCTGTAGGAGATATTTCTGCACCCATGTCCATCTGTAGACTGACATCCTTCACCCAAGCTTCCTGTTGCACCACATCTAGCATCGCTTGTGACTTTGGCATATGGGACATCGCTGATGCCATGTTAGAATCCATCTGGCCATCACAGATTGCACCATCTTTAAGACGATGTATCACCTCCTTACATGTCCTCTGAAATAATTCAATTTCATCATAATTTTGAGTTCATCTCTATATTTTTTTTTAAATTGTGGTTAAAGTTAAAATGGTTAAAATTTCTGTGCTTTCACGTCTAATTTGAAACCAACTTAGCTAATAGTATGTATTATGGTATCAAAGTAATATTTTACAATATATGCACTCACTGTTGTAAACTTTATACAGCCTCTGCAGTTGGATTAATAAGACCTTATGATAGAATTCAATGCCTCCATTTATCATGATTACTATTAGGCTGCATTTGTCCTTTAGAAAACTTAGCTAAATTTTAGGGTTTCTGGTACTTTATTTGTGTTTGTAGTGTGTTTGCAGTCCGAAATATATAATTGTTGTAAACATTTTGTGTGAAGGTTACAATGACCACTTAATCTGCCTCTGTACGTTATTTCTTTTTGATTTAATTTCGGTAATTTTTTAGCCTAGCAGTAGACTGACTACTTCTCTACTCAGCATAGCTTGTCTATTTGGGACCCATCTACTCAGAATCTGATTGTATTTAGTTTGGTAGTACAGTAAATTAAGACAATAGCTAAGGTATATGAAATGAAATGAAATTTTATTGATTTATAGTGCCTTTTTAACACATGGCTATCAAAGACACTTTAAAAATTTATGGTTGCTATGATTAACTAGAAACACAAGGAATACAATTCAAAATCGAACTCGGTATTCCATGAATAAATTATAAGTAAAATAGGTATATACATTAAGATCACATATAAAGAAAGTATAACTAAAAATATTACAGCACACAGATTAGAAAAACACGAAAAACACAAAATATTAGAAAATTACATAGTATTGCACTGTAAAATTAACCCCTGTCAACCTAGCAAAAGGCAATAGAAAAAGTAATGTTTTAAGTTTGGATTTAAAGGTATTTAGTTCTGTGCATTGTCTAATGTGTGATGGAAGAGAATTAAAAAGTATGGGTGAAGCCACTGCAAAGGCCCGGTCACTGAAATTAACCCGTCGAGAATGAGGAGTGGTAAGAGTGAATGTTTGACTTTGTCGTGTTGATCTACCGGTGTTTCGGACCGGTGTTTCGGACCGATATTAAGGACGTGAGATATGATGGGGCAGTATTGTATACTTCCTATGTAACAGTCTGATTTGGGCACATGTCATTCACCATGGTTTTATTCATTTTATGTTCTATTGCACCAGAGACTAATGCTCCTCAAGTTTGAGAATTGAATTGGCAGATTGTAACAATTTGTTTGTACATGAAGTGTTCACTGCTTTAATTCCATCGTTTTGGATCGATTGGTTTCTCATGATGTATACTATAACTGATGAACTATGACTATGACTGATAGGTTAATGAGAACATCTGGTCACATTTTAAAAATTTACCCAGATAGAAGGTTGATGAGAGATATGAAGCGGGAGAATGACTCCCCCTATAGCTCAGTTGGTACACCACCTGATTGGTTACTTTGAGGGTGTGGGTTCAAGTCACTCCAGAAGTGAAGGGTTTTTCTGTGTATTTTCTCCAGTTAGAGAACATTGGCTACCCCCATTAACATTCAGAAAATAAGAAACAAATTTAAATTCTGCTCTCCAATAAAGGCAGTGCTGGTCTGGACAGCTATTGCAGTGTAGTTATACAAAAATCTTCCCTTCGGTGTGTCAGATCACACTCAGATCTATTTATCACATCCCCGCACAGAGATTAATATATTCTGTGTGACATGGATAGGCATTTTGTTGGAATTCAGAACCATGGACATGAATAATCCAAGTTTTACTGTCCCCCCGCCCCTTGATTCGGTGATTTGCATGATGGTAGTTTCCTAAATAATAAATATGACTAACGATGCCTATTAACATTGTATACCGTGTAACCTAAGCTGGCATTGTAGAAGCCTAACGAAAGAAAAACTATCCTCAACCTTCCAAGCAGCAAGAGCGTCTTTACGTTGCTGTGCTTTGGTTTTGTGAGTAGGTTTAACAACCATCAAGGCACGTAAGTTGTGTTTGTTGCTTGTTTCCGTGTAGTCCCCCTTTGTGTTTGTGCCACGGATGAATTCAGTCGAGTAGTCCAGACGAAATTGTTTGAGACGTGACTTGGTGAAAGATCGCTCAAGTACAACAACAATCTGTGCCCACTGGACAAAGCATTTATAAATCATTGAATGATTGCCCTAACACAATAATGACCTGAGTGTACCGTGGTGTCAGACCAACAAAGAATTTATTTATAAATCATTGAATGATTGCTCTAACACAATCATCTGAGTGTACCATGGTGTCAGACCAACAAAGAATTGATTTATAAATCATTGAATGATTGCTCTAACACAATATGATCTGAGTGTACCATGGTGTCAGACCAACAAAGAATTGATTTATAAATCATTGAATGATTGCTAATGATTGCTCCAACACAATCATTATCTGAGTGTACCAACAAAGCATTTATTTATAAATCATTGAAACATTGCTCAAACACAATCATAATCTGAGTGCACTGTGCAGTCAGACCATATCTGGACTTTAAACTTCGTGAAGCATCACCCACATGATCAGATGTCACATTTCAAATTGTCACCTTACAATTTTAATCCACTACATGAAGCAGTTAACTAAGTGGTAGGGGCACGACTCATAACAGAGAGGTCGTGGGTTTGAAACTACCCACCAGTCGACTTTTTTGTGATGATCCTTAGCAAGTCATTCATACCCGATTGCTGGAGCAAATCTATCTCTAAATGGGTAGACGCTTGATATTGTCTTTGACGGGGTGGTGTGCAAGTGCTGAATATAGCTGCCATAAACATTCATTGTAAACGACATCCGAGAGCCTTAATTGGCTCATACTTACAGTCTATAAATGTTGTACTTCACCTTTTACCTTTACAGTCAGACAATTGAAGCATTTTGCATCTCATTCAAATGAAGGAAAATATGATATAGTGTCGTTGGCATCATGGTATATAAAGAATAAAATTGAAATGGATTAACTATTTGTATCCATAATATCTGAAATTCTTAGTTGTGAATAAATTGGCTTCTATTGAGTGCCTATTCAATGGAATTACCTACCTGTTTTTTCCATTCTTTCTCAGACTTGCAGATGACCTGCTGATATGTGTTGCCCATCATGGCAATTAACATGTTGAGGAGCAGAATTGGTACGAGGATCATAAATATGGCAAACACGATCTTGGTGACAATTGCGTATCGAGTTTCACCAAACTCATCGTACTGTTACCAAACAAAAAACACAAATGATAATTATTACATACTTGGGGGTCTGGGTAGCCCTTGCAGTGTGGTTCTGTTAGGGCTTTTTCCCTCTGACATTTGCTGTGCTTCAGATGCTCTATATATGATCTCTATGTCGCTTACCTCTCTGCTATGCCATCATCTCATTGTAAATAACCATTGACCTTCCATAGACTTGTGCGACATATGTAGCACGTATGTAGACAGCTGGAACCACTGGCGTGAATGGAAAAGGGTCAATTGTCTGCCCAGACTCGGTGGGTTTTCACATTAGGTGTTTTTTCCCCACCCCTTATATGTGGCTAGCTAGCATAGGCTAGCTTTGTAAAGGGTCGTAAATGAAATTGGCCTTCACAACGATTACTTCGGTAGTCAGCAAATAAATAAATGAATATTATTTATCTTTCTGTACAATATTATATTATGTCAGTGCAGCCAGTATATCTGTTAACAGATCGGTCAGACTCTATGTATCCATGTACTGCCATCTGTCATTATAATATTATACTTTGTAACACCGCCATTGAGCACTGCGTTGTTAGTGGAGTTTGGCGGGATAAAAAGACCAATATATCATTACTACCATTTATTTTACTTTACTTCACATATTTCATACTTTGACTAATTTTACCTATCTATATATCGTGCTTTTACACTAGAGGACTCCCAAAACTGCCGTATCTCTGTGTCTAAAATATATTCAAAATTGAACAATAATATATATTAAAAGGCAATACATTCCTAATTTTGAAATTAAAGAAATATATTTCATTTAAAGTGAACTAATAGCCTTGCTGTCTAACACATTTTACATCAATAAATACAACATTTAAAAACATTGATATGGCCTTGAGTATTGTGTAAAAAGGTGTCACTCCTTTAAACATACAAGTATCCGTACTTAATTGACTCAATATCTGTCATCCAATTAGTTCAAATAATTGCTTTACTTTCGTCTAATTTTGGTAATTAGACTGACCGAATGAGGTTTATTAGTTATACCTCTATTCATTTGTGTCACCTGTTTTTTTTATTTTTTTTAAAGAAATGTGCTATTCTAATATCTATCTTGGATACAGTGTATGAGTAGTTTTAGCCTTCTACATCTCCAAAAGTCAAATAACAATACCTAACAAAACGATTTAATTACCTAAATAATTTAAATTAACCTACCTACCGAAATAAGTAATACTTAAATACCTACTTAAACACTATAATACAGGGTGAGTTACAAAAATGTACCCAAAATCAATCGGCTATAACTTCTTTTTTGAGATATTTGACTAATTTTTTCTCTAGTCTGTAGGGGAAAGGTGAAATTTTATGGTGGTACCACCTTTATCACCCCTGGTGTATTATACTGGTTGCCAGCAATTCGGATAATTACTAACAATTACTAACATTTCAACACAAAGTTCCTTATCACCACAGGTGGTGATAAGGAACTTTGCAGTATGGATTTGTGTGTGCATAGAACGGCGAGGGAGAGATTTCAAACATATGCTCTAATCAACCACTTTTTCTTTTTCATGGTTATTCAATCGATGTTACCATGAAATTTCACCTTCCCCCTACAGACTAGAGAAAAAATTAGTCAAATATCTCAAAAAATAATAAAGTTATAGCCGACTGATTGATTTTGGGTACATTTTTGTAGCTCACCCTGTATATAGTGACATGACTTAAAAAACCTTAGGAAAATCTGGGTTTTCTACACAGAGAGCTCTTCTTAGCTAAAATATAACAGAAAGAACACATCATGATGGGAGGTGATCAAGGCTAGGACAGAGTTAGGAGTTGATCCGGGTTGTAGTATATGTAAATTGTGAGGAAATATCTTGATATGGTACGTAATTCGATTTAAATAGAGCATAAACTCTAACTACAATGTAAAAATCAACTTTATTACAGCAAAAAGAATCTTTCACGGAAAGATCAGAAATACAGTATGAATAATATCAAAATTAGGTAATTTTGAAGAGACATCTTAGTAGAGGGAAGAAGGACTACAAACATACAGGGATTATTCCCTTGCAATTAGATTTTACTAAACATTTGCACATTGAAATCAGTATAACTGGAAATGCACAGAAAAACCTATACTTCTGATGGGACTCGAACCCACGACCGGAGGATAACCGGTCCGGTGCTCTACCAACTGGGCGCCAGACCGAAGGTCGTGTGTTCGAGCCACATCAGAGGTATATGTTTTTTCTATACATTTCTATGTGTTGATATTTCCTAACCACCATAAAACACAGGCAGTAGTATAAACTAAATGTGAAAAATACGTGAGAATGAATCATTGTGAAGGGTGATGCTTTCATCAAAGTTCATCGTGTTCATTCGCTTGGTAGGTTGACATCGGGTCGGTCGGTTTCACGTAGATCCCCTCAGCCACCTTCCAGTAATTGCCATCGGCGTTGGCCGTCGGGTAGCCACAGACCTCCCGCTGTCCATGGATAGGTCGCCCGAATGTGTCGCCCGTCATGTGTAAGTAGCTGTCACCGTGCAAGTCGTCACATTAAAATTGCCCGTTCACTTGCATGCTTAAAACTAACTGGGCAAGCAGTTAGTCGAGTGGTAGGAACACCGGACTCGTAACCGAACGAAAGGTCGCGGGTTCGAATCTTCCCACCAGTCGACTTTTCTGCAATGATCCTCATTTATCATTTATCTTCATCAAGTCATTTATCCCCGATTGCTGGAATAAACCCGTCTCCAAAATGGGTAGATGCTCGATATTATCCTTGGCGGGGTGATATGAGTGTCGAAAGTATTGTATATGTGCTGAATAGCTGCCAATAACATTTTAATTGTAAACTGCATCTTAGAACCTCTATCGGCTGATACTTGTGGTCTATAAATGTTGTACTTAACCTTTCAAAACTATTCAAATTATAAATTATGGTAACTAGCTTCCATTAATAACATCTCTGACAAGTTGCTCATGTTATACAGATGATTTATGCACTTAGAGTAAATGCTTAAGCATATTAAGAAGGAAATCAATATATAATTGACAAATGAGAGGCTTCTGCCCATAGAAATGAATTGCTTTCAAGTTTTAACATGCTATTATTACGATTATCGAGATTTGAACAGAATAAATTTATAATTACCTATAAATTACTGAATCAATTTTTTAAATGCCAAAAGTTTTCGGAGCAACTGTTCAGAAAAGATGTAATTTATAGTGGTCCCAAACCACTTGCAAACACAAGCAACACCTTTGCCGAGATGCAGAAATAGAAGCAGCTTTGATGATGGCCCATACAATTAACTATTTGATTAATGCAATTGGCATCACTTCGGGAGTAGAGATTCCAAAAAGGTTTCCTGGCTGTTAGTACATATAGCTATTGAGTCTGTGAAGAGATTAATAAAGTAAATAAATGTAAATTAGCTATTTATATCCTTCAATTCAAAGCCGCTTGCTCAAACTGGAAAATGACGGTTTGCGAGGACTCACAGGGCTGTTGGCAGCTCTATAACAGGCGCCCGTAAGACGCGCAAATTTACTTTCCCGGTGCATGTTAACCCTTACCAAACTGACATCTGTATATCACATTACTATAGCAATACAATTCTATGACAACAGAGTGCTGAGGGTTAATTTGCATTGCCAAAAGAAATTACACCGGTACTTATTTATGGCTAAGTTGACCAGAGCAATCGGGATAAAGTACCTTGCCCAAGGATACAACGAAAAAAACACAATGGCATTGCCTGGATTTGAACCGTCCACCTTCTGGTACGAAGAACGGCACTCTGCCACTGAGCTATGCTGTTCCCTAAAATCAATGTATAAATAACGTTAAGTGGTAACAGACTGAGTCTGCCTAATGCTAACTTGTCGGTAGACACGTGGCGAAAACGGACTTTATCAGTTCGACGCCACTGCTTTTGTGAACACATGAGGATCCAGTTGTCACCTGGCAACAAGTCCGGCGGGATGGATGATTGTTCGGTCAATATTAGTTATAAATCAAGCGTGTGATAATCTGATGAAAAGGCTGTATGTAGGTCACGAATTGGGTCAAACGCGTATCATGGTAAAAATGTATGATTTCCAATCTATTATTGTGCATCCTATTCACTGGTAGGTTGTAGGCCAAAAAATATTGTATCTGAAATGGTTTTTAAGCCACGTAACATGTGATCAAGAAGGCCAGTTGCAAGCCCACTCATGTAGCTCCTTTACTATGCTATAATAAACTGAAAAGGCTAAAAAAAGATTTTATGAACAGTGCATTTCAATTTTCTGGCATCAGTGAGTAATGGTTCGGACTGCCATGAGAAAAATCAAGAGTGGATGTAATGAGAATGTATATTTTGGTGGGGTATGTCCTGTCCAAGTGGTGAACAAAATCAAAACAATCACGAATAAATACAAATCTATAGTTTTGTAAATTTGTTGTGTATACTAGAACCAGCGATTGGTTGTCCTAGGTGAATAAATGAACCCACCTTCATCTCCCATGCCGCTCTCTCCGAATGCACTCACTTCCAGGTTGTGTGAGAGGGGTGACTGGAAATGGTGACTGTGTAGGTTCTTTTTGGTAGCTAGGTGTGACAGGCGTATAGTGTCACCGCAGTTAATTGGTGCCCTGTGTGACGTCGCGTCAAACGAATAAAAGTAACCGCAAGAATCTAGTATATATTATACAAAAATATACAATGCAGGTTGTTAAGGACTGGTGTGGTGCAGTCGGGACACTAAAATACCAGCTTTGTTTAGAACTGTCCTCGAAATACGTCAGAATGTCAACAGATTGATGAATAAATGATTGAGATGATTCTATGGTGACAAGATACTAGTATACAAGTAAGGTTAGTTGATTAGTGCTATGAGTGACAGCAGTATCAGCGTATCAGCATCCGATCCACTATAAAGACACACCAGAGTGCCTCAGGGTGTATCAACACCACCACAGTGGCTCACATTGGCGCATTTTTCCCCCGAAACGATGTTTGTATTACAAATGACTCATGATTTGCTCAATGTACGCTTGATTTAAAGTGCCTTACAACTATAAAATTTATATTCACTGCTCTTTGCAATAGACTCTACGTTCTATATGTACCACATAAATCAAAGACATCTTTGCAAAGTTGCGAACTTTGAAATTTGACTGATACAACTGATATTTTTCACTCAATAAAGTAAAAGATCATCAAATAATGGCTTGGAAGAAGCAGAAGCACTGGATTGGTAATGGAAAGGTCAGAAATTCGAAACAATCAACTGGTCGATATTTTCTGCGATTATCTTTAGCAAGTCATGTATCCGCGATTGCAGCAGTAAACCTGTCTCTAAAATGGGTAAAATCTTGACACCACATCTGAAGGGTGATATACGAGTGGCAAAGGTCTGGTATATCTGTGCTGAATAGGTACCACGAACACTAAACATTCATTGTAAAGCGCATCCAAAAGCCTTTTTAATATACAATTTGTTATCGAGGTCCGTAACCAACATAACAGGCACTCGGAAGTACCTTAAATTTTTACCTGTTAATGCATATGCAGGTGGGTAAGCTTGCTCTCTACTTACTGAACTTTTGTCACCTGTACTAAACTAATGAATCAGTGTAACAAATGACATGTAAACCTGAGGTGTCGAGCTTGCTCTCTACCTACTGAGCTGCTACCAGTTCTAATATGGACATGAATCAGTGTGTAACAAATGGGATCGTGCACCTGTTTACATAAACTCTCACATTTGATAAGACAGTAGACCCCCGATAAACTGCCCATTGTTCTATCACCATCCCCGCATCTCGTCACGAAATTCTAAAATCCCAATTTCATCATTACTCATTCATGTCATAATCTGCAACACCTCCTGCCACCCTGCTTCTCGCCATGAATAGTCCCAATGATAGCAGAAGAATAGGGGGTCTACAAAACTTGAAACTCACCCTCGTTCACATTGCTCGCCAGTCTTGGCTTTGATCTGCCAGTAACTGTTGTGGTCGTCAGATCCTGTTACCCCGGTCACCGACTACAATCCCACAGAGTAAAAACAGTAGCATACAATCACATGTAACATTTAGATATCACACTTGAAAGATACATGTACACTTTGCCGAATGAAGGTTAAAAATGCAATCAATCGATATGTAAAGTCCGAAGCCAATAACATTCTCAATGGAAAATGACATATACTATACACTGAACAATGAACAATAAGCATGTAAAATATGTGATCATAGACATTAGACATCACTGCCAAAAACCTCCATGACCAATAACTTAAAGTGTTGATTTTATATAAATTACAATAAAATAAAGTGGTCACCATTAGAGTAGATGTCAGCCTCTGACAACAGAAGCCAAGGAGGAAATTAAATTAGATAAATTAGTTAATATCCCCCATGTAAGTTAGGAACGATCAATTTATGCTATGAACTAGACTTTAGTGAAACAATTTCCTTTATCCGTGATCTTCTGTATATGTCTTTTCTTGACTCACGGTTTACCAAGTTCGACTTTGAACGGTATTCCTTGTACTCCCCGTATTCCTTATACTCTTTGCATTTCTT
>WURV02168573.1:0-14623 GCA_011762755.2 Epimenia babai
CTAAACTCGACCCATCGAACGAAGCATGCACCTCTAATATTCTTGAGCGCTTGCTGAATCAGCCTGTGGGAAACTGACGCCTATACTTTATATCTCATCAGATATTTATTTTAACCTTCTTTATATCTGCGGCAAAGTTTTTTTTAGATGTTTTCTCATTGAAGAATAGTTATCCAATATTAATATATATATCCAATTATTCAAAAATTGAGATCTGAAAATATCACCGATTTTAGATTTTCATTGTTTTATACCGCTGTACCTGCAGATAAAAAAATTACACTTACACCATCTATGACAGCGTGATTAGAAGTGTGTCATAAATCTTGCTCTAAGTGAATTACATTTCATTACATCATTCATTGAAATGACATTTTGGGATGGTTTAGAACTGATGTCTGGTATATGGTGAATATTCAGTGTTCAAAGCCATTTATACAACCAGTAGATCACTAAAAAATGCTCAGCTATCAGGGAACTTTAATCATGATATATTGAGAGGCTTACTTTAAATTTATATGTAAGGGGACTACGACTGATATCAGATGTGCGAAAAACGCATGTGGTAATCGAAAGATAATCTAATATGGCAATGTCAAATGTAAACAAATGAATAAATGATGCGCATAGTTAGACATTTTGCTGATTACAATAGAGAAATTGGCCAAACGCATGTGGACTGCATCTATTTAGACTGCATTATGCCGTCTGCATCCATGGCACATCAAAGGTGCCTAGTTAACATAGCCTGTCACATAGGGTGTGGGCACTTAGTGTAGCTTAGTGTGTGGGTGCGTCGATGTGGGGGAGCATTGTGTAGCGTACCACAGGGGGTATTATAGGGTGTGAGAGCGTAGAATGTGGCGGCATAATGTAGCATAGCATGTGATAGCGTATTGTAGCGTAGCGTCTGTAATGAGCATATGGTATGGAGGGTGGCATGTGGTATGGAGGGTGGCATGTGGTAGTGTAGTGTCATGTAACTCATATGGGAGCATAGTTTCGTGTAGCCTGTGGGAGGGAACTGTGGCAACATTGTGTAACAGTCTATAGCATTATAGCCCGTGGGGGGAAATGTGGCAACATAGTGTAACAGCCTATAGTAGTATAGCCCGTGGGGGGAAATGTGGCAACATAGTGTAACAGCCTATAGCAGTATAGCCCATGGAGGGAAATGTGGCAACATAGTGTAACAGCCTATAGCAGTATAGCCTGTGGGAGGGAAATGTGGCAACATAGTGTAACAGCCTATAGCATTATAGCCCGTGGGAGGGAGATGTGGCAACATAGTGTAATAGCCTATAGCAGTATAGCCCGTGGGATGGAAATGTGGCAACATAGTGTAACAGCCTATAGCAGAATAGCCCGTGGGAGGAAACTGTGGCAACATGGGGTAACAGCCTATAGCAGTATAGCCCGTGGAGGGAAATGTGGCAACATAGGGTAACAGCCTATAGCAGCCTCATGTAGCGTAATTATGTAATATAGGGTCACATTTGGAGGTGTCGTATAGCGTAGCATGTGGCTGCATATTGTACCATTATTGTAATTTAGCACGTGGAACTGTACCATATATGAATAATGAGATGATGCAATGGTTCAATTTTTATCTGGATAAATATACAGCTGGTCACTTTACAAAGTATGAAAAACATGCATCAGCAAGAATGAGAATGTCTCAGTACTATTATTTATTTATTTATGATATTTATTTGACACAAAATACAAAATTGCCTAACATATAAAAGACAATCACTGAAATGGGTATCTAGACACTATAATACACATATGTACATGTCAGATTACTCAAGTCAACAAATCCAGTAATAATATAGTGTTGCAAGGAGAAGTGTGAACTTTGCAGAAAGGACAGGTTAAGCCGTATTTGTGTTTAAATTATGAGAAAAAGCAGGGAAAGTAACACCTTTTGAGATAGGTTATTCAAAACAAGCTTTCACATAGCGGTATCTCTTCTATATGCTTCATCTTTGTGAGATGAATATAATCTGCAGACAAGATTCACAGTTAGTTATCAGGATCACCCTCTGCTGAATATGTAAATCCTTTAATGTTTATATGAAACAATATGCAGAAAAGGTAATTGTAAATACACAGTATAATAAAATTAATGATTCTCCAATTTGTTGAAGAAAGACAAAGAAAATTGAGGTAGTAAGAAAATGTAAGTGGCATGGCTCGCTTAAAGATAGATAAAAGATATCGAAACAATACAGCTATATTGTGTACACCCGCCGTATTTTAATTATGTACACATACCTTATGCCCGATATATGCGAATTTACACAGTGTACAAAGACATTTTAGACCGACAAGATTAATACACTTTAAGGATGTTAACATTATAACAATGCTCGTAAACCCACAATGGATGCAGAATAACTTACATTAGTAGAGTTAGTCTATCTTTGAGTTTCACTTGAAGTCCTTCGTGTATTTCAGTTTCTAATTGATAGGCTAACTTGTGCCCATTTCGAACCTGCTATTGAAATATATGGAGTTTTTTTTCCGTCAATTAGGCAAATTTTACCTTAAAAATGGAGACAGAATGGAGACATTGAATTTATAGTTATGACTATTGGCATTTCTAACAAGATATGATTGAATAATATGTGGATACAATGAATTACAAACTCTGTATTCAATAAATAATGTTTTATAGTTAATAATGCTGTTATATTTTATTCATCGCATCTTGATAAAAATTTAATTTGTATGATCTAAACAATTAGTCTGGTTGTATCAACTTGTTATAGTGTTGAACAAGTTTATGTAATTTCGATTTCTATGTGTTACCCCACATTTCAACACAGTACAATAAATGTAAAATAATTGATATACCATTTGCTATTTTTGGAGGATAACAAATATATACACTGATATATTATATATAGTGATATATAGTGATTATTATATACGTAGGTAAGCTATCGACTGGTACTCAGGAGAATTCTGTTGGGAGTCATTCCTATTATACTGGTGATCTCTGACTTACAATGGTGTAGCATGTGGGCTATATTCAATACACGCAGATCTCTTACACAGACCTATACATGACAACTGTGTTATTTTCGCTTGAGCTTATTAATGCTGTAAAAACTGGTTACATGTCTACCAATGTGATGGTAATTAGGATAGCCAATGTGGTTCTATAAAACCTATACCTCTGATGGGGTATCACGTCTACCAGTCGTGTGGTGAAACCAACATCCTCAGTACTGGATGTCAAGATGGTAAACACGAATTTAAAACTGTTCAATCAACTGTCACAAACAGTGACCACACAACAAACCGAGGACAGTCCCGCATTTATTACAGCAATTTCATTCTTGAACAAATAGAACAGACTGTCTACATCTCCCCGAACCTACATATACTGTGACAAAAAAATTATAAACCGATACCTCATCCTCCATCAACGTATCCATACATCCCATTCCATTCCAATCGCAATCTTGCTTCCTTCACTTGGTTCCCAACCATCTCGCATGCATCCTTTCCTCATATAACTGATTTTGACCCAGAATGTTTTTTTCAACTATACAAAAGTTAATTCTGCAAATAAAAAGTTGTAAGAAGCTTATCGCGGGGTAGTTTGTGGCAACGTATTGAGTATAGGGTGTAAAAGCCCAGCGTGCAGAAGCGTAGCGTGTGGTAGCATGTAGGAGCGTAGAGCATAGAACGTCGCTTCTAACCTTGGGCCCCTTTTGTTTTGTGTTGCAGGGGGCCCAAGAGAGGCGACAGTTGACCTAATCATACCGACACGAGACAGCCTGTGCGAGGTTGTGCGCCGTGGTCTATACACCAGCTCATACAAACTCCACTGCCTCCACTGCTCGTTCCAAACGGACGATATCCGCCTGTATCGTAGACACTTTGTTGGTCATATTGATCGACGGATGATTCCATATATCTGCATCGTCTGTAAACAAGCGATGACCAACATCCACCACTTCATACGGCATTGTATGACCCATCTCGGGAATTTCTACAAATGCCCATTTTGTGATTCATCGTATAAGCGACATGAACGATATATTTTGCACATACGCACAAACCATGGAATTATAGCATACTAGCACACTAGATATTTGATATCTCTCTGACGTTTACAGCGCTTGATACAAAATCTTGAGTACAGTATGTTACTTAATAAGACTTTTTTTCATTCAGGATATAAATTTGGCAGTGTCCTAGCTCGTGATATTGTACTATTCTTGTTGATTTAGCAGATATTGGTAGACAAATGTGTAATACATAATAGTGCGCATGTCCTCTCGGAGCTCTTAGCTCTTCAAAAATGTTGTCTTAAGCAGCAGCTGCATAGTTTCTTCATTTAGTAGCAGTAAGAACAAGTGAGCTGGTAAAATTAAAAATTTTCTCCAAAAGTTTTTCTCCATTGACCCTGGGTTCCTAATCCTCTGGATTTATGTATTCGGAGCATCATATGAGTAAATGTAATTTCTGCTAGTGTTAGCCTCTTTTAAAAAGAGTTTAACATAGAGTCATGTTATTCAGATCAGTTAAAAAAGCTCTTGCTTCACTATGCTAGCTTATGTAGTTAAGTTGACACGGCCCTCACAGTGCTGAACTGTTCAGCGTCACCAGATATTACAATGTCATGTATGGCAGCTCCTACTATAAAAACATCTCTAAACAGGTATTGAGTACTATCAACGTCGCTTTTGTTAAAAACCGATAAAGCGTCAAATTTTCAGTCTAAATTTCAGTTGGTGGGCAGCTACATGTCTAATAAAACCGACATGCAGATATCGATGACCAATACAATCCTTAGAGTAACTCACCAATCTTTATCTGCAAACCTTGATATATGATACTTGAACAGTCTACAAACCATATAATCGGAAATATCTAACAATGTGGATCGAGATTATAATTAAATTCAGAACCGTATTGTTTTTGCCAAATATACCAGCTAAGAAATCCAAGTCACAGCCATGGTTCACTGCTATGGGGCTATGGAGCTGCATATGCAGTGTAGCGCACACAGACACTGACTAGGATGAACAAAGTAGAGTTATACACATTGGAAATGTGAGTAATTTTAAGGTAAAATGACGGAAAGGGCGGAGTAGAAATAATGAGAAATTGACAAGCAAATCAAAACTGTCTAAGACAATGTATGGGACTTTTTAGACAACGTGAGGAAATGAGAAATGGTCCATGATAATGCCTGAGAGATGGTGCATGCATTTTTCTAGTTTGCTACATATGAATTACCAATGTTCTCGGGGATGACACTTGAGAGTGGTATCATGTTATTGACATTACTCAAGTTGTGATAATAGCTGCTATTAATCATAGCAACATTGGAAAGAATGTGGGCCTAATGCCCTAACATATGACATTCTTTATCTTTGGGCATACCTACTATTGCACTCAATTTTTTATTAAGTTTCATCTATGGATGCTGTCCATCATTATGGACTGAAAAGTGACCACTGCCTTTGTAGAAGGTAGTAAAATGTACACTAACTTACTCAACAACAGTTATGATGGGCTGAATAATTAGACAAAATTCCTAATTTTCCCACCAATCACAGGGCATCAGGTGAGGGAGGTCGATGGATATTATTATTAGATAATAAACAAATTAGATAAAAATTGACATCATGCTTCTTTTACATTTCATTTCATTAAAAAATTTTGACGTTATTTAAGGCCTAGCTACAGTCAGTAGGCGGAAATTTTCCCCCATCAGGGTATCTTTCCGGGGCTGTGAATTGATACATATTCGAAATGTACCATTGCATTTGCCATTTGATTTACCGACACAGTTTGTTTGTTCACCTCGGCTATAATCCTTCTTCGATCCGCATTGTCTAATTTTATCTTTACCTTGACGCATATAGGGTCATAGCAAATAACCTCCCCTATTGGTTTGATGCATTCGCCATTCCTAATCTTAAATGTCTGATTAAAAGGTCTTATGTTATTTGGTCAACAAATTTTTTTATTATTGCATCTGACCCTGTGTTCAGTCGAAATCTTATCTTACGCTCATTTATCTACATCACAGACATTAAGTACTTGGTTTTCATTCATTGTTTCTAGTTTTGCACAAAGTGATCATTCCCTGCCTACTGAAATCTTACGGATATGTTGGTTTTAGCGGCGTTAAGTTAATGTGTTTGTTTAATGATTTTTTTTCTCAACATCTTAAGCATTTTGTCCCCTTGTGGGACAATGATTTTGTGAAGTTTTGTGTAAATGGCTACAAAATTTGCAGCCACTATCTTTTTGGTTGTTAGATTGCTTATATGTTGGTTTCACACGGTTATTTTTTATCAATACATGGTCAACTGTTTTACATATATCCACTTCATTCTTATTTTGTACCATCGCCTCGTAGTTTCAACATAAATCAATTGTTTCAATCAAGTGTTAGAGTACCTTCCGGAACTAAGCAGCCCCTAAATTTTGTTTGGAACACAGAACACATTTTATCACGATGACCTTGGGATAACATTGCAACATTGTGCAACACATCACAAAGGGTATTACACAACACATCTTTCCCACCAATATCAATCAATGCGATATCGTCGCTTTCTCTTTTTACTGTGTCGTTTTTTGCTGTTCAGATGTGTTGAACACGTGAATTTGCAGGAGGAATTCGTCCTTGGTTGCTCGATTGCTAGTCTACCATACCGGTTATCAGGAGGGTTCAGGCCGCATAAGATAGGGTTTTTCTCATGCATTTCTCTGTTATTTATAGAACCAGTTTACTGCCCAAATTAACACTATAGTATGTTGATCTTTACTAATCTTTTTTGAAGTTTTCTCTTTATCTTCAAATTTATTGCTTCTTAATAAAGAAATTTTCATTGACGATTGCTCCATTATATTGTTAAATATACATCTGTTCTATTTGGGGTTTGTATATCATGTATATATTCTACTTATATTTTAATATATATGTTACATTGTATTATGGTGTCTAAATTGAATGATATTACTTTAACATTGTTATGCTAAAAGTGCATTATTAATGGTGTAGTCCTACAAAAACTGTCGTTAATAAACTCCTGTTATTTCTTCCAATATAAAGGCTCGTTCTGACTTTTTAATTTTGAGAGACCAGGAATACCATTTAGTTATATTAACTCAAATTATGAGTCTTTATTTATAACCAACTGTTATTTACTGGAAAACTTTTAGAATAATTTTACTATTAATCCTCTAAAGCGCTGAATATTCTTCGCGTAAGTTATTTAATTCATGTTTGATATATTTTTTGTGGAAAGTGGAGTTTCCGATGTAAAGGAGAGTCAAGGAGATCTTCCACTCATGTGGCTAATTAACCATTTATTCATGTCGTGTTATGTTATCTTTATGTTAAGGTATGCAAGTTATGTAGGATTTGGTTGGTGTGTGATGTGATCTACATTTCATGTGAGTTAATAGGCTGGTAGCATTGTTTTCTTTAAGCTATGGCCATGAAATTTGATATTTTGACATTCAATAAAAAATATCGCAGAAATGTAGTTTACCAGTAATATATGTGCCTCTAAGTTAGAATTATATAAACACACAGTCGTAACGCCCTTATGGCTAATTGCATAAATATATCACAAGCATTCGAACGTAATGAAATTTCGACGCAATGAACTAACACAGTTCATTGTTCCGGAATGTGTAGTGCGGGGGAACCAAACTGCACTTCGGCGTGAGATCAGTGATTTATTTAAGTTTTTTTTACTTACGAGACATGACTGAGGCGTGATGGAGCTAATGTCACTATCATTCATGACATTGTCCAGACGAGGTATGTTAATGTATGTAAGTCCAAAAATAGACTCAAAAAGCTTGACTGTAACATCCTTATCACAAGTTATGAGTTAGCAATGAATACTGGATCAACAAGTTACAATTTATGCTTTTCGACTGCATAAAATTCCTCTGGCAACTTTCCTGCTTGAATTTGAACTCTTGTCTAGTTACTTTCTTCATCTGAAATTATAATTCTCAGAGATGTGATCCTACCGCTGGATAATCATAATGATGACAATTCAAAGAAGTTCAGCAGCATTCTTAAATCT
The DNA here is from genome assembly GCA_011762755.2 of Epimenia babai. Lineage (NCBI taxonomy): Eukaryota > Metazoa > Mollusca > Solenogastres > Cavibelonia > Epimeniidae > Epimenia > Epimenia babai. Next base: position 8,082 of record WURV02168573.1, read on the forward strand.
TACACACTACAGCATGTCATCGAAGTGCTGGCTCAGATCACAGCATACCCTTAACTGTGACCTGATTGGAGATCACTAGTTCTCCTAGGGATTTACAGACAGCTGCAGCTGTATAACCACTTCTTATGGGTATCAAGTGAACGGCAAAGTAAGACCCAACATATTAAACTCATCACTGTCCGAAAGGCATACATTATTTATAGGTTGAAGAAAGTTCGGCCTAGCGCAGGAGTTCACTGCGCCCACATTCCTGCAATGCAACCGATATTTAGATGAGATGATAGAAGTGAAAGTTGTTCATTGTGTTATGTATGAGATTTTATCTGTGTTTTCATCAGAATATCGAGATCTGGTTTGACTATCTCGTACTCTCAGTTTTATTAGTTTTAAAAAGGAGGCTGCGATGTCTCTGGGATTGTCTTGAGTTTTTGTAAGAAAAAACATATATGCCTGTCAAAAACATGGTCGAAATTAGAATGTATGCCCAAGTCCTTATTTCTAAAACCTAGTTCACAAAAAAATATTTTTATACTGTAAGACGTAGGTTTTATTTAGGTTATGTTTATGAGACTATATAGAATTGCACGGTAAATTAGTCAATATGAATCGTGACAATAAAATATTAACAGGTGGTCATTTACTAAGTGTCTGCGCCATCATCGGCCCTTTACCAAGCAAGTTGACACTTATAACACAACCCAATATATAACACAATAGCGTGTTTAGTAGGATTATGTTGCTGAATACCCCATAGGAAAAATGACCGAATCTCACCAGACAGTTAACTTTAGTCCACTCGCGGCATTAATTTTACATTCCAACAGACGCCTACATGTGTCGCCCACTCTACTAAATCTGTGATCGGTTGTGATTATCTACGAAATGATATTGGCTTTCGAAACGTAGCACCTTTAGAGGGAAGATTAATTTGCATACCCACACTGCGAGGCTTACTCAGACCCCTATGTACAGATGGGCTTTAAAGTGCTTCTTGACTGCAAAAGTCATACATAAAAGCTAGCCAAATAAATCAAATTTTAAAGCATAGGGGGAAAGTCAATGCCATCATTCCGAAATTTTGAGGACGCTCCAAAGTCATCCAATTCCTCTAGAAAACGGGGGTTGAATCGCCTATGTAGTTCTGTTACAGCGAATCGTTTAGTTGACATAAAAGTGTAGCACAGTTTACTGTTTTGTTCATTGTAAAGCACATGTGAAAGGAGATAACTTCTAATTATGCTTTATAAAAAAAACTTATATTACATATGGTAATTCAATGAAAATACGCCCTCATTCGCACTGTGTGTTGAAAAAAGACAAAAGCAGAACTGATTTTGATGGACTGAAGTCTAAATGGTTTTTTTGTGAGATTGTTCTCTGCTATAAAAATGCAAAAAACCCAACAAATTATAACTTCATTGGAATTTATATTTTTTTTCAGAGCCATTTCCTATAGTAATAAGACCTGCACGCTACTGCAAGATACCCTTTGTTACTGATGAAGGTAAAATATAATATATATAAAACATACCTGTAGCTGAAATTCAGGCATCAGTTTTTAGCTCACCTGAGCTTTTGCTCGGTGAGCTTTTCTGATCGGACCTTGTCCGTCGTCCGTCCGTCTGTCCGTTTCTTATAAAATCTTCTCAAGAACCGCCTATCGCAGAGGTCTGCCATTTGGCAGATATAGCCATAGGGATGGTCTCTTCTAGATTTGTTCATGGTATCGTCATCGTAACTAGGGGAAGTAACTTCTGCTGATGTTCGTATTTTTCTTAAAAGATCTTTTCAAGAACTGCTTATCGCAGAGGTCTGTTATTTGGCAGATATTTTCCTTGGGTTGATCTCTTCTAGTTTTGTTCATTGGTATTGTCATCGCAGCTAGGGGAAGTAACTTCTGCCGATGTTCGTATTTTTTATTAAAAAGTTTTATTCTCAAGAACCGCTTATCGCAGAGGTCTGCCATTTGTCAATTATTGTCCTAGAGTTGGTCTCTTCTATTTTGTTAATGGTATCATCATCGCTGCTAGGGGAAGTAACTTTTGCCGATGTTCATATTTTTTCTTTAATAAAAAATTCTCAAGAGCCGCTTATGGCAGAGGTTTGCCATTTGGCAGATATTGTCCTTGGGTCGATCTCTTCTAGATTTGTTCGTGGTATTGATATTGCACCCAAGGGAAGTAACTTCTGCCGATGTTCGTATTTTTTCTTAAAAAATCGTCTCAATTACACCTTATCGGAAGGGTCTGCCATTTAGCGGATTTTGTCCTCGGTTATTCTTTTTAAAATCGTTATCTCCATGTCAGCCTAGTGCGAAGGTCTGCCATTCGTCAGATATTCATATTTGTTTATGGCATCTCTGTTTTGGCAATTAGATGTGATTTCGGCCTAGGTTTTTCCCCACAGATCTGTATTTCCTTGTTTTAGTGTTGTAATGGATATTGTCGGGTCTCTTTTCCTCTTGTCTTGTTTTACTATCGTATTGGGCATTGTCAGGTCCTTTTGGCCTCTTGTTTTTGATGTCAAGCAGTCTTCTTGTCTTCTCGTTCTAATATCAAAATGGCCTCCTTGTTCTGTATTTTTCTCTTTCTCTCTCTCTCTCTCTCTCTCTCCCTCTCCCTCCCTCTCTCCCTCTCTCTCTCTCTCTCCTTCTCTCTCTCTATCTCTCTCTCTCTCTTTAGGTGAGCGTCTTGAGGCTTCTTGGGCCTCTTGCCTACTGATTGAATTACTTTTGCGGTTTACAATTTCTACAAAGATGTAAGACCATTCATGTTTGTGGACTATGTATAGCTCTTTGTAATTTACACTAGCCTTTGGGATTGCACATTTCCCTTAGCAATGTTCGAATATTAATTCTATGTGAAACATGTAGGAGTAGGACTAGTGGAGTTACATTCACTGGAAGAGATATGCATATCGATTTTGTAAGATGCGCAACTAAATCCAACTTTGATATGGTTTGGTGAGTGTTCAATTGGATTATATATGTTTTAGTAAGAGCAGATTGAACCTACAGCTCGGGCAACATTTTGTGCTTACTGTTAGTAGCCTATCAATTGCAGAATTTCGTAGGAAACAAGCAGCGCAGAAGCGCGAGAATCGCAGGAGGATGTCATTGGATCGGCGAGCTGTAATACGGGCTAGAGACACGGAGCGTCAGCGCCTACGACGGCAAAACATGACCAATGAAGAAAAGAACGAGATCAAGCGAAAGAATGCCGAACGGCAACGAATGAAACGAGCTATGAGAAAGATTCTTAGTAGCGGCGGATATCTCCCTGGAATAGAGAAATTAAACCCACACCAGCACTTGCAGTTAAGGCATCTGAGACAAGATGGCGATCTTTCTGCTAATATCCAAACTATTGATAAAATTGGAGTTGTCAGCAGCACCTACTTACCAGATTTTTGCAGCATTGCGTCCCAGAACAATGGCCGCAATATGATCACGCCACTCCCGGGCAGAACGAGCGTGGTACATTCTGCTCAGGATGATCTTGATCTCAACCAACTGTACTTGCCTTACGCTCGGCCACGCGTGTCTCTCAAAAATCATTTTCCTGGTCCAGTAAATTTGTACGATGGCAGGGACATCCCTGTACATGCAGTCATGCCTCATAATGTCACCCTTATGGCTACTGGAGTGGAAAACGTCGATTTTCCCACACATCGAGGTTTCCCAAAGAATTCTTCCCCAGTTGCGTTTTCGTTGCTTCCAAACCGCGTACAATCGGATGAACTGCAGGGATTATGTGCTTCTGAGAACATATCAACAGTTACCAGGGATACTATAAACTACTCAACCCAAATGAAATCATCAAATGTTATAAACGATGTCACATTACGGACAGATAGTGTGTCACATGGAAACATCATGATTCAAGCAACTACATTCAGTTCTACACAGCAAACTTGAGACCTCATTCAACAATTCGTGTTAAATACACCCTTGCTGTCTATGTACAATGAATACTATAGTTACCTAAATAAACTGTTAGAGAGTATATGTGATGACTCAAATATATAATGTTCTTGCATTACTATGACATGTTTCACTCTTAGGACGGTTTAAGTACTGGTATCAATTAGTACGCAGGATGATTCTCGACTATTGCCTAATTTTATTTCAATAATCATCTATTTTTCAATTCCAACAGCTAATAAATCTTGTGGTTGCCTTAGCCAAAGTGATTTTCATTTAACTTAAGAAATTAATTGCAGCACCACATGCGAAAGCTTGTAATCAATAAAGCTATTTAATATATTAATCTGTAGAGATTTTGCCTCTAAGCTTAATTTACTATATTAAACTAACACGGCTACTCACACTCATACTTTTATTTTTCTTACGTATTAATAACCCACGAAGCTCGAAAGTAGTCTAAAATTTGCTGTCATGGATTTCTTATAACTGTCAATGTCGGTGTGGGGAGAAAACCACCTATTCCTGACTTGCAAAGTTGCGTAGGCTACAAGTTAACTGTGGATCATAACTGACGTAAATCGACTGGAAGGGTGATCGTCGGCCGGCGTGTTATGTTCTGACGAGAAAACTACTATTTCTGGATCAAATCAAAGATTTCGGGTAAGTTTAATCATAGTTACATGAACTACTTTAATACTCAATGGTATTGTTTATATTCACTTAAGCGGCTCATCCAATGGGCTCATGCGCTGGTGTATAGTGAAACCAACCAATTGGAACTAGGATCCAGTGCCGTCATTAGTTTTTGAGTTTTAAACATGAGGCCCATTATTCTTATGTTACCGGATCTAACGACGTGCCATTGGATATAATTATAGGGAAATCTCAAATAATATCACAGTATAACGATATTATCTGAATTCTCGTAGGTACGAGATACCGCTATATTGAAGAGAGATCCATTCGGCAGAGATTGGCCAAGTAAGCGAGGAATGCAGAAGAAGAGGTTAGAAGGCGAAGATACCCAGTAACCGTCCATGAAATGATCAATAAAGAAATAAAGCAGTGGGGAAGACAAAAAAGCTCAAATCACGAAGGAAATGAACAATGCGTGTGAAAACAGCCGTTTTTGTGCCAGATTTGAGCCAGAGCACTGAAACATAATAGTACGAAAGGGAAAATGACCGCGAACAATATCCGCCTGACCATACTCCCTTTACCGCCGTTTCTGCGCCAAAAGTCCGTTTAAAGCTGATGACATACCATGCAACCAAAATATGTTGTTTGCAGCTTGGTTTAAATTTTATCAATACGCCACATGGTGTGGGTGATTCGTGTGGCCCAGGAGACATGGAAGATGTTATAAATGCCTTCCATGATAGGTCATGTTCGCCCGTTTTAGTATAACCAAATGAATCAATAATTATGGCTAATTTGATTTTTATTATTTGTATTGACAGAGGAAATTCGGTAGATTTAACAACGTCCCTCGTTTTCTCACTATTGTAATTTTTCCCGTTTTCATAAAGTCTTATAACGTTAAGGTATACTCTTCCATATTTTCTTATTTTTATTTGTGCCAAAGTTTTCAGCCTATCTGTTTTGTTGTATAGTCAGATCATATATCGTCTATTATAAAATTATTTATCTACAATATTTTATGTAAATATGTTTATGTATCTACATATAACTAAACCATGGCTTCTGTTATCTTCTATGCCAGGCGTGTTCTATGAAATGTATGGATAAAATAGTTGCAAAAATATGCAAACTTTCGCAGTTAACTTGTATAGATTTTAATTAGATGTAATGGGCTTGTAGATATGGCCAGTTCGCAATTTGTATAAGGTATAAAGAAAATGATAATTCCGTTGTCAGGTACATTAAGTCACGAACGATATCACAGTTCATTGGGACATCAAGGAATATCTGTATCACGTGTTCAACCGATGTGTGTGCTTACACGTTCCATCAAACCATGGAGTTTAATAATAATCTCCCTTTGTCAAGCTAAAAGTCATGTTTTTCGCAAAATGTCTGTGGTCAACTGTTTTCAAATACGCGAGAATTAGCCTGTTATGCCCACTTTGTGGTGTAAAATGGCGAATCAATGAGTATCAGTCATTTTGCTATCATATTTGCCAACGTTCGTTCGGTGGAAGTAGTCAAGCAAGAGTTAAATCATCGAACCGGTGTCATGACAACTGGGGGCATGACGAATGATATGTATTTTCCGCCAATTTTTGTAAACACTGACGAGACATGGGATGTTCTACAGTTGTGTACATCTCTATGGAAGGAGTTGTTCATTGAATGTAGCTTGGCCAACTATCATCATAGGTACATTGTTTTTAATGCAGCGTCGTGTATTTGACAGTTTATCTGATGATACCTGAGTTATCATGCGATAACGACAGCACTCATGCGTTTATATTCTCCAAAACACATTCCAAAGATATTGAGAATTGGGAAAATACAAATAAAATAAAAATAAATCATTCAATATACGTTTATTGGATTGCTCAAGTGAAACACAGTTCTTATAACTCATTGTGGTAGCCGTGTGAGTCAGTTCAAATATAAGCAAATTAAGTGGTAACACCTTTATGGCTCACTG